>JAAGNO010019742.1:32739-51545 GCA_033439905.1 Ceryle rudis | reverse complement strand
ATTAATATCAGTAATTCAAATTGAAATTTAGGTTCTATTTTTTGTACTGAACTGTTGAATTATTTTTAAACAAAAAACCATAATTCCAATTATAATTGAAAATTATTAATATTTTGTTCAAAAATATCAGAAAAGGACATTTCATAAAGTCAGATGTCTCTGGATGCTATGGAGGGCAAAAATATAGCTGGATTCAAAAAGGAAAATTCATGAAAGACACAAGGGTAGTTGTTAAAAGCAATGACCTAAATGCTTCTTAATGAGTGACTGAGAGAAGTTAGAAGGGTAGTGTAAAGGGCTAACTATAATTGAGCTCTTTCCTTAACTTCTGGTAGTGACAACTATCAGAGCATGGCTGGAGTGCTATATGGATATTGTGGCTGTGCCCAGATTATTTCACAGTGTAGTGCAGTAGAAGTGGATCAGCAAACTGAACCAGCTGGTGCCTAAATGTAACATGTGAGCATTACCGGGGATTTATATCTGTTTATGTATGAACCTCTCTGATATTTGAGATTCAAAGGGTCTGAAGGACAATTCTCAGACAGACTCTTCTTTTTTCATGACTGGTCCTGTGAAGGCCACCTACAAAAATGCCAAATCAACCTTCTACCACCTAACACCAGTGACTATCACAAGATCTCACAAGGCTGTTTTGTTCCTGCTCATGTTTCTTCCTTATTTCTCTTCATCCTTATTCTCTTCCTGCTCATTTCCAAGCAATGTCATACCTGCTGCCTAAACTGCCTCCAAATCGGTCATTGGTATAAGCAAAGACACCATAAGGAAAACTGATGGAGAAGGTGACATGACAGTGTAGCAATCGAGCAGGTAACTTGAGTATGTTTTAGCAAAGCTGTATATGAGAGAGGCAGGCAGGCTAAGTAACTTAAACAGAAACTGGAGGCACACCTCTGTCTCAGGGCTAATTATATAAAATCTCATTTTTATGTTGACTTCAGTCTTTCATAACACCTTCTGAGGAAATAGTAATTGTTGTTTCTTTTGTCCCAATGTCCTTCCCCACCCCCCCTTTTTGTTATTCTTTTTTTATTAATGAATACTCAGAGATTAACTGTCAAAGTTTAACAAAGAAAAAAAAAAATACCCCCAAGCAACTGTTTTATAAACATTGATTAGACTTGTGAAAATGCAAGTGCTACTAATGATATTATTAAGCAAGTTTATTTCCTATTGGAAATAAAAAAATCTTTCCCAGTTTGTTATCTTCTGAAAACATAAACACAGTAACACCATCTTCCAGATCATTAATAGGGGAAAGCGAAGTGACAATGCATCTAGAACAAATCACATCAGAACCCTACTTGTTAGCTTCCTTCATTTTTATGGTGAACTATTCAAGACTGTTCTCTGAATATAATTCGCCAATGAATTTAACATCTGCTTGGTACTAATTCACTTACAGGCACCTAACCAGACATATTTCTAATAACTAATCTGTACTAACTATTTTCTTCTGTGCTTACAAACAAAAACCTGATTACGTTTACCAAAATATTTATGTGAATTTAAATTATTCCCCAAAAGATGATTCCCCTCTTTATAGCTAATCAAAGGCTACCGTTATGTGTTCTACCTCTTTGTCTTTTCTATCTTTCCGCATTGATCTCAGTGGCTCTACAATTTGATCAGCCATTTGTGTCCAGCCACACCTGTAACTGTCCTGGATTCAGCTAGGACTGGGTTAATTTTCACCAGAAGCTGGGAGGGAGCCACAGCCAGGATAGACAACTGAACCAGCCAATTGGATATTCAATACCATGCTAATGTCAGGCCTGCTATACAAGGGCAGGGGATGGGCGGGGCCACGCTATGCCTGGGGCAGAGCTGCTTGGTCCTGAGCTAGCTCAGCTTGTGCAGTTTGTATCTCTGTGCTTTCTATATTGTTTCATTACTGTTATTGTTAACTACTGTTGTTTACTTCTGTGTTGTATTAAATTCTATGTATCTCAATCCACTGGGTTTTTCACTTTTCTCCCTCTTCTCCTTCCCATTTGGGGGATGTGGAGCAGTGAGTGAGCAGCCATGTGGTGCTCAGATCCTGGCTGGGTCTATACCATGACATTGACACATCCAACTCTTCTGCAAACTATCTAACCTTTCAATTTCTCACTCAGTGATGTCACTGATGGTAACTCTGCCAGCCATACATCAGTAGTTGACCTTTTTAGTGAAGACTGATTCAGAAGGAATCAGCACTTTGGCTTTTTTGAGTTGTCTGTAATTTTGCTTTGCAGTGATGGATGTAGGGAACTTTTCATTGTTTTTTCTCAAACTTTCAGTGCTTTGGTAGCATTTGGTTGTTCTTGATCCCTGATGGTTACATACTTGTGAGCCCTGGAATTTATTACTTTAAACATATATAGCTATAAGTTTTTGTCTGGGTTTTGATTATCCAGTCAAAAATGGTGCATAATTGATTCTGATAAATTTCTCTATAGATTGTTCTGCTGTCTGCTTTTCCTAATAGATGCTAAACCAGTTAAAATCCTCCATTAACACCAAGTCCTTTTCTCTATATGAATCACATAGTTACAAACAACCTCATCTGCCTGAACTTTCTTGGTATACAGTAGATCAGAGATCACCACAATACCAGTGGTATATTTTCTTTTTCTTAGTCATAACCAAGAAAAACTGTTGATAGTTGGACCAAGGGGAGGCATTACCTACAAGATAACAGACTACACAGCTGTTCCTACACGGTCCCACCAGAATTTCAAAATAACTTCTATGTTTCTGTATAAATATTCTGGTTGAAATCATTCAGTCAGTATTTTGTTGTAACAGCTAATTTATAGTACTGGTCTCCTATTAATACTTCTAGGTCAGTCATTAATCTTCTAGGTTTTCATTTTATTTTCAGCAATAAGCATTAGTAGATCAATTTACAAATATTCTGAGGTGTTTTCTTTTTTATCCCTTATTAAATTTTGACTTTGTATTTCCACCTTTTCTAGACCTTTGTTGAGGATATTGTTGCTTTCATCTGTCTGAGGACCTTTGTTATTTTAAAGGACAACTTTAAAGGACAACTGTTATTTTAAAGGTCAAGTTTAATGCACCATCCAATATAACCATACATTTGTCTTTATGTTTCTGCACTGACTCTGAGTAGCAAGATGGGAAAAACACAGACCCTCCTTACAGCTTCTCCAATGAGTCCATTGTGACTATAGGGACCAGAATGCTGTTATGTAGAAATAATCAGTAGGTAAGTGTGTTTGTACATTCATTTACAAATCAGAATAAGAGCTGTAGAAAGAGGAAGGAGAGAATTCATGCTTGCAGAACATCTTCAACGTTACTCCATCCCCTATACAAAAATAACAAGACCGGTTTTAGAATCTGGTGGAAAAAGGCATTTTCACTGTTTGAAAATTGATAACACCAGAATTTTTCTGTTCCCTGTGAGAAAACAGAGAGAAAAGAAAAAGCAGTTGAAAAGTGAACTACAGCTTTTTAAAACATTAACAATTCGAGAGTTCAAATACAAAATGCTGAAAGATGATGTTTTGACATCTCTAAGATGCTTCACTTTTTAAAGTTTTGTTTGTTTGTTTGTTTTGTAAATACAATCCTATCCAAATTGATTTTTTGATTGATGTTAAAGTAAAAATATGATTTTTTTTTCTGTTGAAAAATCTATATGCAAATACTTTTTATATATCCTGTATTGCCATTCAAGGAGTACTCATATCTAAAGGATGAGGAAAATTTATCAAACTAATTATCTATTTAATACTAAGCTTGGTTCTAATGGTTGAAACCCAAGGAAGCTGAAAAATAAAGAAAAACTTCAGTCTGTGGAACCTGAATGCTTTGCCAAGTATCAGGCACTTTGCACAAGCCTTGTTGGGTAAGACTCTATGTTGGACAGAACCTGCCTGCTGACAAGCACGGTTATACATTTATTATCTTGGAAGGGAGACAAGAAATGACACATGGACACTATCAAGGTAGAGAAAAGAGAAGAGGCTGAGACTACTAAGGCAGCATTTTAGCTCTGTGGAACTGAACAGGCCTTACTGCAGCTCTTGTATTCAGAGCCCGAGATTCCAAGCTTGGTGTGCTTCTGTGATCAGAGCTCCTGACAGGGAAAGAAGTGCAGAGAGCCCTCTTCAGCTCTGTCTGGGGTCTCTAAGAGTGCTAGAAGCCTTGAATTAGCCCTATATATTGGTGATGTTGTGGTGATATTCTACTCATCTTTTAAAGACTGGGTTTTTTTTCAGTGAAGTATCTAAGGCAAATATTCACAATCATAACCAATATGCAAGAGCTCATAAACCAGTTGAAGAAAATATGGAGTCTGTTTTTAGCCATGAATGTAGGATGTAAAGATTCAGGCAAGACAGTGGTTTTGTGAAGTGAGGATGTGAAAGGAGAGTAATGGACAAAGCATAACAAGGCTTCGATTTCTGAAGAAGCAGATGGCAGGCACACATGATGTAACAAATGGGAATGCCCATGAAAGAACTTACATGGTTGGACAAATCTAGACTTAGCTCTTGAACTAGCCATAGATGGCCCTATACTATCTGATCTTCTTTGCAAGAGTACAGGCCCTAGGAGTAGGCACTGTCTTGGAATACAAAAGCTATTTTTGCTTCCAGGAAGTTAGGGCAGTTACATTAAGAAGGGAAAAAAACAAACCAAACCAAAACAAAGCAAAACAAACCAACCAACCAAACAAGCAAACAAACAAAAAAACCCCAAACCAACCAAACAAAAAAAAAACACAAAAAACCAACACCACCAACCAAACGGATGCCATCAGTAGCTCTGAGAGTGGTAGTGTGGCCTGAGAGTGCTAGTGTGGTCTCACTAATGAAGAAGCCCCATCCTGTGGAAGATGGAGAGAGCAGGATTATAGACATTAGCCTAACTATCATGAGATAAGCAAAAGAGAAGACAGCCTCATAATAAGGATAACACCCATAAATTTTCTTCCCATACTCCATATGAGTGCTAAAAGCAAAGCAGTTGAGTTGCTTCGTCCATCACTCTCTAGCATGCATTCCATCAGCACAGACTTTGTAGAGGGTGACTTCTGCTCCCTATTGCTTGTCAACAAGACTTGTTTAGCATAGAACCATAGAATGGTTTGGGCTGTAAGGGACCTTAAAGATCATCTAGTTCAAACATCCCTGCTATGGGGCATGGACAGCTTCCACTAGATCAGGTTGCTCAGAGCCACATCCAACCTGGCTTTGAACACTTCCAGAGATGGGGCATCCACCACCTCTCTAGGCAACCCGTGACAGTGTCTCACCACCCTCACACTGAAGAATTTTTTCCTACTATCAAAATCTAAATCTACCCTCTTTCAGATGAAACCATTACCCTTCATCCTATTGCTCCACTCCCTGATAAAGAGTCCCTCATCATCTTTCCTGTCTGGAAGGCCACTATAAGGTCTCTCTGGAGCATTCTCTTCTCTAGGCTGAACAACACCAACTCTCTCAGCCTGTCCTTATAGGATAGGTGTTTCAGCTCCATGGTCATCTTCATGGCCCTCCTCTGGAGCCACTCAAACAGCCAAATTACAAATTTGTCCCTCCATGTTATGGCTCCACTTTAGGTATTTGAAGACCACTGTCATGTCACCATCACTCATTTATTGAATGGCCACCCTCTGGCCAAGTGGGACACATCTTTTTGGAAGCACTGTCATGTCAGAGAAAAAATGTGTCTTGAAGGTATTTGATGGCTTCTTCAATTTTAGCTTTCTTTCTTTGAATAGGTTGACCAGAGAGGTTGTGTTTGCCTCCTCCCTGGAAGAGTCCCTTCTGACCCAAACCATTTTGTGATTCTGTGATTATAAAGACATTTCTTTCATTACTTTGCAAAGTCTATGAAATAGTATATTTGATGTTATTTACTCCCTGACCCCTCTGTGATACATAGGGTAACAGAAGAAAGCATGAATTCATTACTAGCAAACACAGGAGTTGCTGAGGCACAATATAACCTTTAATGGCCTATAATACTCTGTTAAATGAAGATTTAGTATATTATCAATGTCCTTGTGTGTAGTGTGGAGAGGGGCCTGGAGTGAAGGAGTGGAGTTGAGCATGAGGAAGGAGAAGGAGTGTGTTTTCCCTAAGTGTGTAAATGTGGGGGGTTTGTTTCTTTTTTGTTTTGTTTTGTTTTGGTTTTTTTTTTGCTTTGTTTTGTTTGGTTTTGGTTTTGTTTTCATTTCCTAATATCCAAAAAAGTAATTAGATATTTATACTAAATGGTAGGAAATTAATTTCCCCAAGTCATGTTTGGTTTTCCTGCAACAGTAACTATTAAGAAGAGGTTCCTGTCTTTATCTCTACCTGAGTTTTCTCATACTTCCTTAGGTTCTTCCTCATCCCAGGGAGGCATGTGTTTGATCAAGTGGTTGTGTGGGTGCGTGGCTGGCAGCCAGGACCAACCCACAATATTAAGAAATGAGTGTTTTAATTCTTCCAGAAATGTCACACAAAATGATGACATAATTGATTACTGAGCACCTGCATTTTCATGTCCTATGCCACGAAAAGTTGTGGGTTTTCTTTTTTTTTATGTTTCTTAATTGCACATAAACACTATTATCTAGAAAATTAAAATCTGCTCTGCATTTCTCAGCTAATGTTTTCTGCTCCTATAGTTATATTGAGTACATTTTTGATAAGATGCTGTCTAGGTTCACAGGAGCATTCAGAGGAAATAAAGAATGATCTTATACTGATGAAATATTCATTGCCACTGAATACCTTTGCTTTGGTCATTTGTATCTCAATTAGCACATTCCATGGGAGATGATTTAAGATATGCTTCTGTGCAGTAAGTAATTATAAATAATTAAAGTAGATGAAAGCACAATTCATAAGGGTCACACAGTGCTGGCAGAAACAATTGCTAACTTCCTGGGAGATATTCTTTTTTCAAGCTGTCTCATTAAGGGCTTTTTGCCTTCCAATGCTCCTTTCTCATAGTTTATAATAAACAGTGGTGAACCTATGAATCCAAATTCTCTGGGCCTGAATATACTTTCAGTTACTGAAAGATGCTACTAAAGGTTGAAATTGTCAATTTTCAAGCATTTTATAAAATTATGTGTCCAACCTTTCTTTGAAGTGATCTGGGAATTGTGGCTAAGAGCATATTTTATTAAAGACAATGAAATATATGGCCCTAGATTGCTTCAGCGGCTTTGAAATTCCAGGACATAAGTGACATGACTGTTTTATGGAGCATTGACAGGTATTACATCTGGTCAACATCTGGTCAACAGTTATGGCATTGTCTTAGGAACCACAGGGATTTTTTGAGTATTTTCCTTTTCTAGAATAGGTTTACAAACAGTTTTCAAATATTTCTTAAACTTGTGCGTAAGAATTTAGGGGTATTGCTGCAGAGGTTAAGGCCAGGGGTGGCTTTCATGGAGAAGCACAGCAAAAACATGAGCCTAAGAAGAAAATTTCAACTAGCTCTTCTTTTCTTCCCACACACCCTTATATTTACTTGACCTCTCACACAAAGGAAGAAGTGATGCCTGTTGTGATCACGCAAAGGAAGTCACCTCTGAATAATAATACCAAGTGGAGTGATCCAGGAAACAGACTGCCCCACATTTTTCCATTTCAGCTATGATAGTTATTATGACTTTTTTCTTATAACACTATCTTAATTATTTTTTAAATTAATAAAGAAATTATTTCCATAGTCAGTGATTTTTAAGAAAAAAAAAGCTCTTTTTCTTCCTGGGAAGATTATCTAGATTAGGGGGAAGAATAAAATAAATCTCTCATTGTTTATCAGTCCTCTTTTCAGCTTCAAAGCAGGAATCAGAAATGTAGAATATCTCATTAAAATAGAAATGTCAAGCCTAAAATGAGTTCTGAAGTACAGCAAAAGGTAAAGATCCCTCTTAAATACCATGGCACTGCTAGTTCATTAAGTCAGGACTAGAATTATTAACTAAGTTGTCAACTGGTACTGAGAAGGAATTATACTGAAACAGCACTTTGAGATAGTCAGTGGGTGCAAAGATTTAATAACAACTTTTTGTACCTAATGAGAATTAGCTATTGAAAAAAAATTTCAAAATGTCAGTCAGTAGAGCATGTGCTGTCACGCAGTTTTTCAGGAGGCAACTAGAGATACAGACTCATTGTTCTTATACTACAGAAAAGACCTCTTTAGATGGTCTTTAAGGAGACAGAGTAAGAAAATGAGGTGAAATAATCATTGAGAAATCAACTTCCTCTCTCATATTAAGGGATGATCCAAATTATAGGATTCTAATCTGAGAATTAGGAGCCTATTCTCTATCATTGTATTCCCCTGTCTGTCTTTCTTTGTTTTAGTTTCTTACATATGTATAATGGCAACAATAGCAGAACTGATTAGATAAGGTATTTTTGTGCTGTAATGTTTGATTTCAATAGATATTATTCCATTCTTAACTGCAATAATAAATAAATACTTGTTATAAAATAAAATTGCTAGATGAAAACTGAATTGTGTTGTCTGAAATGTTACTTTTTAGTATATTCTACCTGGTTGAGGTCTCCTGCAGAGTAGATGACTGCAAGCCAGGATCTCCCCTTGAGTAGGGACACCTCTTAGAGTTACTTCCTGACATTGAGACATTCCTTGCCATGAGAGATTCTCATTGAGTGACTAATAGCAAGCTAAACTTTGAAATCTTAGCTAAATTTTATAAAGGATTGATTGCATATATATAATCTTTAGACATAAACCATTGGCCAAGTCTTGGACTAGGATGAGATCCAGCTGCACCTAGATTCCTCTCTGAGAATAAGTTTAGAAAGTGAGGGGGTCCTTTCTGAACCTTGTGACTCAATGGGAGCGTCTCCCTGACAGCTTTGTCTGATCCTGTCCTCTGTGCAGTAAATAATCAATTGTACCTTGCCATCAAATCATGTTAAACCTACTGCATTTACCATTGACCTTTGTTAACTCACTCATTTTATATCAATAAAATATATTGTTCCTTCTCTCTTAGGAGTGAAGTGCATGACTCCATCTGTGACAGACTATGATGCTGATGTCGGTTGTTCCTTTCTCTTTTTCTTTCCTTTTTCCTTTCCTTTCCTTTCCTTTCCTTTCCTTTCCTTTCCTTTCCTTTCCTTTCCTTTCCTTTCCTTTCCTTTCTTTTTTCTTTCCCTTTCTTTCTTTCTTTCTTACACCTTCTATTCATTTGGGGTTATTTCAGTATGTTTTCTAACACATTTTTATGCCTTTCTCTTTCTCCGGTTGTCTGCGACTCCATATTCTATTAAAATTTTTACATGTTAGATTCTACATTTTGTCCTCCTTGTTTCTTCTACAAATAGGTTTTCCCAGCCTCAGGTGTGCTTTTTTTTTTTTTTTTTTTTTTTTTAAACTGACCATGGCTGAATTGTTTATAGCAGGGAGGCACAAAGGCTGTGCCCCATTTCTTGTTAGGTCATGCTTGTAGTCTACAAGTATCTTCTGTCTGCACTTCTGCAGATCTCTGTACTACTGGGTTACACAACATCACTGTACTTTTTACAATTATATAGTCACTGGAGCAGGAAACTGAATTTTGACATGGTTCAGAATATATCTGTAATTCACATTGGCTATTCTGCAACAGCACAATGTCTCTGATCTGAACCAAAAACTTTGTCCTTAAGATATGAAATCTTTATTGATGAAAAAAATTTCCTATAAATTGATGTATTGCTACAAAATATTTTGGCTACAGTAAAACTCCTTTACTATCTGAGAAAAATTTTCATTACAAATTCCATTATGTGACTCTGAAGTATGATTCATGTTAAAGTTCATGGAGGTAGCTGTAAGAACCTTGTAACAGTAGCCCACAATACTGAGACAAACCCTATAGACATAGAAATTACTGTAGAAATTCATATTAGTGAATACTTTGTCAGAAATCCATTTTACTGTTATTTATCTATGGTAAATTAAACTGGTCAATACTCTGTTGCATATGTACCAAATTTCTGATTTTGCTTTTCACTTTCGCTTTTACAGAACGTTATATGCAAGTTACAGGTGGGAAGCACTGTATTTGTTGTTATTTGTAATACACCATACAACAATATCAGACACCAAAGAGAAAAAGAGAAATAGTGAATAATTTTGTTTAAATAAAACAAATGAAATGAACTTGGCACTAGCTACATGATCTGATTGATGATACATTATTTAGAAAGCTTCTATTAAAGATAAGACTTTATGTTATAGGAGCAATAAAAAGGATTATCTTAGCTATTTTTGATCTGGCGACAAAAATTAGAATGACAAAAATTTGGGCTGACCAACTGAATATCCATTCTGTGAAAAATGTATATACTTTAAAACTTGTTTTGTTTTAAGCAAGGACAAGAAGTCATAGTGTCAGTTGTAACATAATGAAACTTTTAAAGCAGTTCATTAAGAATCCATCACAGTGTTTTGGGAATTTTGAAATATTTCTCTTCATTTTAATGAGCTTGAAACACTTTATTTCATTGAGGAGAGAACATTTCCTTTTAGATACCGCATAAAATGTGACATTAGATGTTCTGTACTTTTATTAAAACATGTTTGACTTGGTTTACCAATCCAGCTTTTCTTTGTTTACCTGGATTGAAAGGAATAAGTTTGTTTATTTTTTGATTTAAAGGAATATTTGCATAGGAGTAAAGATGTCTTACTGTGACATTAAGAAATCCATTATCTATTAGAAATGTGGTCATTAGGAAGGTTGCAAAAATGGAATGATGACAATAACTAGAAGGGAAGATTATGGACTTCTGGAGGCTTTGTTAAGAACTGTCTGCCCATACAGACTTTTCAGAGGGGATTTTTTAGCCCTCTATCTATGGATCTTAAATGTTCTTCCAGTTGGCTAATATATGCCGGTTTGTTTCAGGAAGTTGTCTAGTTGCTGCAAAAATCTCCTGGCTCAATAGGCATTAGATAATTGAAGTTTCCACAGGAGTTAAAGGCTTTTGGGTTTTTCTGCAAATGGTTTTCATAAGCAGCAGTGATGCTTATGTTAGTGCGATGTTACGCTGCTTGACCTGTGAAACAAGTGACATGAAGGCTTAACCATAATGAGAAATTGTTTCCAAGGAATCTATGAAAAGGTGAAATACATGAGTACTTTGGGAAATTCTAACAACACCATTTATATAATGATTAGACATTTTTGGCCCATCTAATTGGCTAAAATAAACCAGGGTATATTAGTTAATAAGAGGAACACGTTGATGGTTCTTGCATTTTTTTTTTTAAACATAGAAATATGTAGTGATTTTTAATCTTGAGAAGGACATCACTTATAATTACCCATGAATATCTCCATAGGTAGAAGGATTCCACTCTGATTCAAACTGTTTGTTACAGTGTTTCTGTAGGTGTCCACAAGAGTGTGATCCTGCCTGGCAGATTCAGTGGTGCAGGCTTGGGTGCTAGGTAAGAAGATGGACTTCTAAGCTGCATTGCCTTCCTCCTCCTATGCCCAAACAACCGTCTATATCTCTTAAATTTTCATGTGTCTTGGATTTATTTAGCTCATAAAGTTCATGAACTTACCACAATTCATATTTCATAATTCATTGTAGAAATAAAGTTTCCACTACTGCTGAACACTTTGAAGTGTTGTCACTTAAAGGTCACCTTTACAAATAAGTATTCTTTTACTTGAGGAAAGGCTTTTAACAAAACAGGGTGTGGGGTTTGCGTTTTTGGGGTTTTTTTTCAGTTTGATAATTCTTATCACAATACTTCAAAGAATTCTTAAAAGGAAAAGCAGCCTAGCTAAAGCAAGCAAGATATGCTTGAAATCCATATTGATCTGCATCTGAAGTCTTCTCTGGATGTTTATGAAAGGTTAAAAATGTAAAGTGTAAAGACTGCTGATCTCCAAGAATATGTTTTTATATCATCAGATAAGAAAGCCATATATTTTCTCTCCATTTCCAGAATTTGCACATTTCAAAACATATACCACGTTGAAATACAGTTTTATATTCTCTTCCTCCCACCAAGTCTAGAGGAACATAAAAAGTGATAGCAAGCACGTTGTATTATTTTCTTCCATACTGAAAAAACCCAAGCTGTTAAAATATAACCACAAATGTGGATTTCTATCACAGAAGATGAAAAATTATTCTTTCAAGGCTGAAGAACGTAGCACTAAACCTGAACTCTTGACTGTGTTATAGGAAGGGCTTGAGTGATTCTTCCCAAGTAGTATGTACTTGAGAAATCCTCTCAGCAAGAGCAACACAGTTCAAATAGAAGAACAGAAAGTGCCCTTCTTAGTGCTTACTTTACTGTTAATTATTCAAAAAGCATCAGAAGCATGTCCCTGTATCCCACAACTGCAAGTCTCTACCCTTACAGTTCATGTCTGCTGCTAAGGTTTTTCAGTTCATGAAACATTTAGAGCTGCTGCATGGACTGTACAGAGAGGGTCTGTGCCTCTGCTTACCAGCTTGGGCTATACCATAGCATTGTTGTCTTGAGTGGGGGAAGACTGAGCAGCTCTTTGAGGTGGGAACCTTGAAGGGAGGATGGGACAGTGGTAGAAAGAATGAAGGGTTATACAACAAAATGGGGAAAATAGGTCAGAGACTAATAAAAACCTGGAAACCACTGATGTAGCTAGAATACTGTGGTAACCAGGGTCAGTAGGCATACTGGTTACTGTAATAAGAATAATTTAGAGGGTGAGGAACTTCATCTACCTTTTCACCCACCAGAGGTAAAATTAATCCAGAAAAAAAACAAACCAAACCAAACCAAACCAAACAAACAAAATCAAGTCTCTGAGTGTTGAAAACAAGAAGGATTATATAAAAATAACCCAAAACACAGCAGTGTAATTAGAGTAAGAACTTGCACTTTTATTATTAGATACTGCTTAGGTGAGTCAGATACCACCCAAAAATGTGATGGCAGTTGCTCTGAGGTTGCTTGTCAATGCAAACTGGTCCAATAATTTAATCTGAAAACTCTTCAGGATGTAGCTTTTTTTTCTGAAGTCATATTGAGATACTCTTTTTTTTTTTTTTTTTTTAAACTGCTCCTGTTTATAGCACACACACTCAAAGTTTTGAAGTCCTAATTCAAAATCCTTTCCTTTTGAAATCATACTAGTCTACATTTTTTTCCTACACTTAGGAAAATATCTAAACACCCATGAAGAGGAGGTCTGCCTTCCTCAGTGTTTTTCTTTCAATTCTGAATGGATTCCCTCCTGAAGAGATAAAAATGAGAAAACCTTGATGCCTCTGATAGTGATGTGGGATGCCAAATTCCACCCACTACTTCACAGTTTGACTAATAATTTATATAAGATACTACAGTATCAAAAGGATTGATAGGTAGTGTTGCATTTAAGCGTATCCTTAATCACAGCCTTTAGGCCACTATTCTTTGCAATGCAGAATGTGAATTCACATCTCCCAGGAAATGAAATATCTCCCAAGATAGAAATATTTACTTCAAATCTTTTGGATAAAAAGAAATATTATCACTGTCTTGTTTCTATTAAGCTAATTTTTCATTTCCTGTTACTTTCACATGGATACATGAACAAACCCCAGAACACATTCTGTTTGACTTAAACTAATTTTATCTTTCCATATTGTCTGAAAGTATGTGCAACTTTGTTGGCTTGATCTGAGATGAAGTTTTGTCATAGCTTGGCTAAGGGGAATAATGCATTATTTGCAAAATAGTACTTCTGGTTCCAGAAAGCTGAATATATCAAGTATCCTTCTTGAAGTAGATTTTCAATAATGAGAGCCAACACTTACTGATATAATAATTTTGATAATTTTCTGAATATGTTCCTCTGCTCCTCAAGATTGTTTTTCCAGTACCTTATGAGTTACTGGAAATGACTGGTTCTTCTTTGCCCCATCGTCTCTTATCTGTTTACAGCAAAGAGTTCTAAATATTGCAATAATGTTGCAATATACGAGCAAGAACAGTGCTGAAAAATGTTGAAATGTATTTTTAGATGATATGATCCCTATATGGACTAATCTGCCATAACAGTAGTTACCTGATTGTTAAATGTTAGGACCTAGCTGCCCTATGCTTTTTTTCTATTTAATGGAGAGAGAAGGTGCTCCAGACCTTCTGAAGTGTCGTCTGTATGATTAAATTTTTAACTTTCATGCTTATTTAATTGTTGTATCTATAACTAAGATGTCTGAGCATGAGATGGACTCCTGTACCCAGATAAAGACCCACAAAATTCAGAAGCTCTGCATAAAATTTCAGCAATGAACCAAGTAGCATTCAGTTTTGCAAAACAGGAGACTTGGACTTTTCCTTGGTATTGTAACTATTGTACTGCCCCAAAAATGCAAGGTAGTGATTTACTGGATATATTTTTACAAGCTTTAAAAGTAGAAATAATATTCTGATCAAGCAGCAAAAACCAAGTAGGACAAGAGTAAGGCATATTTCTTTCTTTTTCCTCCTCTGATTCCTTTGGATTGCTAGCAAAACAAGCAAGCTATACATTTCACTGTCAAAATTGAAAAATAAATTACTTTTTCTTGCATCTTTTCAAGACCTTTCAGTATGTATGCCCAGATGTTTTCCTTTATTATGTGTTCAAAATATGCTGAACTATTTGAAACAGCTCTTGGTAGGAGCACAAAGGGCATAAAAGCTACATCTTGTTGAATTTTTATTTGGAAATGTGCACCATACATGTAGAACAATAGTAAAATAATGTGGATAAGTTTTTAAATGCATGGATGGTAAAGAAACTTTTTTAAAGAATGTCTTTACAGGTCCTTTTGATTTATGGGCCTTGGTTTATGTGCCAAGAACAGTATCTAATTGTGATGTTCTAAAAACTTAATCACCTGTCTTTCAATTATGGCTGTCATATTCCAAGGCAGAATAGCCTTAGATACCAGTAAGGTCTGTCAGTAAGACAGTGGCTGATCTACTTAACTCTCCAGGGAATTTAAGCTCTGGAACAGTATAACCAGATACCAGAAGATGTCAGAACACAGATATTACATGAAGCTTATAAAGATCAGGTAGATGCTGTTTGCAGTGAACCTGTTGTCCATTTTCTAGTCCCAGGAAAAAACATTGAACTTTATCTTTTCATTTTATAGAATTTTATTATATGTCAAGAGGATGAGGGGTAATGGTTTCAAATTGAAAGAGGGTAGATTTAGATTAGATATTAGGAAAAAATTCTTTACTGTGAGGATGGTAAAACTGGCACATGTTGCCAAGAGAAGTTGTGGATGCCCCATCTCTGGAATAGGTCAAGGCCGGCTTGGAGACAGCTTTGAGCAACCTGATCTAGTGGAAGCTGTCACTGTCCCCTGCCTTTAAGTTTATCAGAAATAGATGATCTTTATGTTCCTTCCAGCCAAACCCAGAGCAATCGTTTTTATCCTGTTTCAGGACAGACTTTTTCCATGATGGGAGATGGGAAAAATGTTGTGAAACATTTCACATAATAGATTAGCATTCCTATTCCCATTAATCTTTTAATTTTTTTTATTATTATTATATTCCCCAAAATACTGTTGTTTTTACACAGCAGTATTAAACTTTTAAAGCACTGTTTCTACAAACATCCTTAAAAGAGTACAACTTTCATTTTAACTGTGTCTCACTGAATTTCTATGACAGTGCCTTGCATTGATCTTTCAATTTATATACTTGAAAGTTGGGAAAAAAATAGAACTTGATTTAAAAAAAAGTAGATTATTGGAAAGAAAAAAAAAAGATTAATTTTGTGAACCAAAGCACATGCAGTAGCTCAAATTTATCCAATCTTAATTTCACATGAGGTCTCAGATGGAATTCTTAAATCAAAATGGAGGAGATTATGATGACATTTAAGAAGGCTGAGATGGATAAGGCAGATTTATAAGCTGACTAAAATGGTTTCACCGCAAGACAGAGGACATTAGTTGTTCTGAAAGATGAACAAAGACGGAGAGTTTTATGAGTGGAGTACCACAGACTCCTCTTCAACTGTATTTAATACTTTTTGTTAACAAATTTGTCACACAAGCTGAAGGGAGACTTTATCAAATGACCAAAAAAAAAAAAAAAAAAGAACTAATTCAGGAAGATTAGAATAAAAGTCATCAAGTAGAAGTCATAGAGACCAATAATGAAAATATTTTGTCTATAACAGCGTGCACTTTTACTGGAAATGATAGGAGGAAAGAGATGTGGTAATATAAGTCACAGAGTATGGGATTCATCTGCACCTTTTTAAATTAATGGAAGACAAGCAAGACTGACTGTAATGATTGTTAGATGGTGCCAGTGCAGACATACTGGCTCTATCTTTCCCTATAAAGTTGTACAAATGTTCCAGATCACTCAGAGTTAGTTTGGGCATCTTTATGTCATTCTCTCACACAAAATAACTTCAGCTGAAGAGGAATGTGCTTGCATCTTACCTATCAGATTGCTGTTCATCTAGCAGATAAGGATGAAATCACATTATTGTCATAAGAAGGAGTGGACCAATTTTACTGCTGAAAAAAAATTAAACTTCAAATTGTAAGACAAACAAGATTTTTTTTTCTAATAAGCACATCAAGGACAAGGAATTGCATAGTTTAAAAGTGGATCCGGACATTTATGAGCAGACACTGAACTCAGTGTAATGGAAGAATATGTCCAGTCTTCTATTTTTCTATTACATTGGATCTGGAATTTTCATGAGACAACATGGCACAAGAGATAACTAAGCTGCTCTCCATCATTTATCAACAGTCCTGGCTCACTGAGGAGGTCCCAGATGACTGGAGGCTGGCCAATGTGACGCCCATCCACAAAAAGGGCCAGAAGGATGATCCAGAGAACTATAGGCCTATCAGCCTGACCTCAGTGCCTGGCAAGGTTATGGAACAGATCATCCTGAGTGCCATTAGTCAGCATATACAGGACAACCAGGGGATCAGGCCCAGTCAACACGGGTTTAGGAAGGGAAGGCCCTGCCTAACAGGACTTAATCTGATCTCGTTCTATGACTGGATGACTGGCCAGAGAGACGAGGGGAAGGCTGTGGATGTGGTCTACCTGGACCTCATCAAAGCCTTTGACACAGTCCCCCACAGCATTCTCCTGGAGAAGCTGATAGCACGTGGCCTGGATAGGTGCACCCTCTGCTGGGTTAAAAACTGTCTGGATGACCAGGCACAGAGAGTGGTTGTGAATGGTGCCACATCCAGCTGGTGTTCAGTGACTAGTGGTGTACCCTAGGGTTCAGTACTGGCCCAGTTCTATTCAACATCTTTATTGATGACCTGGATGAGGGGATCAAGTCTACCCTTAGTATGTTTGCAGACAACACTAAGTTGGGGGGGACTGTTGATCTCCTGGAAGGCAGGGAGATGCTGCAGAGGGACCTGGACAAGCTGGGTCAATGTGCTGAAGCCAATAATATGAGGTTCAACACAGCCAAGTGCCGGGTCCTGCACTTTGGCCACAATAACCCCAGGCAGCGCTACAGACTGGGGGATGAATGGCTGGAGAGCATCCCAGTTGAAAGGGACTTGGGAGTACTGGTTGGCAGCCAGCTGAACATGAGTCAGCAGTGTGCCCAAGTGGCATGGAAGGCCAATGGGACCTTGGCTTGTATCAGGAATAGTGTGGCCAGCAGGACTAGGGATGTGATTCTTTCCCTGTATCTGGCACTGGTGAGGCCTCACCTCGAGTACTTTGTGCAGTTCTGGGCCCCCCACTTCAAGAAGGATATTGAGGTGCTGGAGCCGGTCCAGAGGAGAGCAACAAGACTGGTGAAAGGACTGGAAAGTCTTATGAGGAGAGGCTGAGGGAGCTGGGGTTGTTCAGCCTAAAGAAGAGGAGACTCAGGGGAGACCTCATCACTCTCTACATCTACCTGAAAGGTAGTTGTAGGCAGGTGGGGACTGGACTCTTCTCCCAGGCAACCAACGACAGAACGAGAGGGCATGGTCTGAAGCTGCACCAGGGGAGGTTTAGGTTGGATATCAGGAAGCATTTCCTTATGGAAAGGGTCATTAGACGCTGGAATGGCCTGGCAGGGGAGGTGGTGGAGTTGCCATCCCTTGTGGTGTTTAAGGAAAGATTGGATGTGGCACTTAGTGACATCCTCTAGCTAGGTGGTGTGGTGTCAGGTCTTAGGCTGGACTTGATCATCTCAAAGGTCTATTCCAGCCCCTATGATAATTCTGTGTAATTCTGTGTATATCATCTGAATCAGATTACATTGAGTACTGAGGCTTGAAGGGACCTCAGGAATTTATCTAGTCCAGTCTGGACTCAAAGTGGGGTTACTTTCAAAGCCAGACAGTATTGCTCAGGGTCTTGCTTAATCTAGTTCTGAAAACTGCCACAGATGGAGATCCTGTGACCTTTCTAAGCAACCTGTGATTTTAAAAATTTATTCTGTTTTTAACATCCAAAGTGTTTACCTTTCTGCAACTTTTGAGTTCACTTCTTGTGCTTCTGAGCACACTGGTCTTCACCTTCTACGTAGTGCAAGATAGCAATTAGATTTCTGCCCTTAACCACCTTTTCTCAAAGCTAAACAAGACAACTCTCTTGATCTATTTACATTCATATATGTTCCTGCTATGTGCTAGTCAGTCATCTTGGTGATATCCCACTGGACATTAGCTTGGCTGAGAACTGGATGGTTTTGTAGGTGTAGCCTCCTGAGTGCAAACAGAAGGTGAAGAACAGCCCCTGTGATGTGCTAGCTATGCCCCACCCTCAAAAAAAAAAAAAAAAAAAAAAAAAAAAAAAAAAATTATTTT
>JAAGNO010019742.1:17322-28697 GCA_033439905.1 Ceryle rudis | reverse complement strand
GTTGAGAAAAAGTTCGTTTTTATTTCTTTATGTTTCCCCCCCCCCCCCCCGCCTCACTATCCATATATATTTTAATTGGCAGTAAGTTAAGTTTTCCAAAGTTGAGTCTCTTTTGCCCATCAGAGTAACTGGTGAATAATCTCCATGATGTTCTCTCAACCCGTAAACTTTTTTTCATGTTATTTTCTCCTCCTGCCCTGTTGAGAAGGGGGAAGGAGTGGGTGGCTGAATGGGCATATGGCTGCTGGACAAAGTTAACCCACCATGTTATCTTACTGCCCTTCTTCAACTGCAGTCAGAAATCATGTGAGTATATGTTTTAAGTTTCTTCCTACCTGAAAATAATCAAATTTATTTTCCAAATTAGCCATTGTATGACATACCATGGGTTTGCATGACAGTTTACACGTGAGTATGCTTGCCATGCACAGTGGTCTTTTCAGTTATTAGCTAAAGCTACTGCAGGATTTCCACCTTTTTAGTATTTGCATATTTTTATCTAGACAATGCATTGTGCAAAACATTTATATAGTTCCTGAAGTAGAGATAAGAATCTGCGCCTTCCATATTTTAATTGTGTATAATGTCCAGAATTGTATATTTTCTGGTCCTTTCTTTCTAAAACAATGAATCTTCAATCTTGGTCCTTCAGTCCAAAACAGGAGGTGAGAGAGACTAATGTCATTGCCAGTAGATTAAGGAGGACACAAAACCTTATGTTGTAGATGAATTCACTATTCACTGAACTCAGTGCTGAGTATTTGTAAAATTAGTGCAAGACATGCAGCCTGTTACCAGCAATGTTTTTACTGTTATTACTGTATTTACTGGGTTACACAGCAATAGTAGTCAGTGGAATATTTAATATTAAGATCACAGCTCCTCTTGAGTGTACGTCAAGCTGCTACATTCTGAAAAATTGATAGCAGTTTTGGTCATTTGAATAAGCAGGATTTTGGGTCCCTGGAGCAATCACTGGTTACCTTTTCAATACCTATGCATCTGTATGAGTCAGGATTGTCTCTGACTGAGATGTTGCCTAAACTTAAATTAACTTGACCACCACTTTAGCTGTTAAATCATAACAAGTTGCACATCACTCTAAGATGTGATATGAAACAGGCAACTGATCTGATTGACTTCAACAAGAATTCTTTAGGAAAACACTGAAACAACACTTACTGTATCTGAAAAATTGGTTTACATATAGGAGTTTTCCAATTTACTCCTGGGCACCATCTCCATTGTCAGGAAAATTAATTAGGTTAAGAATGAAAATGCCTTTATTGCCTAATTATATCACTGGATGTTATTGTGCATACTGTAGGTAAGAAAAAACAAGCACTATTGCTGAAAATAAATTAAGAATTATGTTGGGTTTTTTTTTCAGGTGGATAGATTACAAAGCTCTTATTGGTTGCTACCAAGAGTACAGAGAATCAATTCAACTTCATTTTATCACAATAAAAAGAAGAATTAAATAAAATATGCTTTTGTGAACTTTGTCTCTTTGTAGTTGTTTCATGTTAATGAGTTTATTATCTTAAGTGCCTTCAGCATTTTTGAGTAGTACTGCAATTACAACAAACTCAGAGCAGTAAGTACCCAGAGATTTTATCAGTGGGAAGAGCTTTTCAGAAGTTAACTTCTAATGATTTTAGTCATTTTGTGGGAGTGAAGCAAATGGTGAAAATAGGAATAGTGATTGTTAATTGTATGGTTATTTTATAAATTAAATAGGAAAAAAAGCTTAGTTTCAAAGAAGTAAGAAATATTTGACATCTAATAAAAACGTTCTGTTTCAAGTTCTTCACTTCATTATATTTAATGGATCTGCACGAAGTCTGATCATTTTAAACAATGAAATGTGACAGGCAAAATATGCTCAACCAACAGTTTATTAAGCCGACTTAAGAGTAGAAACAATTGTAAGGCATAGGGCTAATGGCTACAGCTGGTTCAGAGCGAAGTAATCAATTTCATTCCAACACTTGTAGCAAAGAAATTAATTCTATGATTCTAATGTCTCAGTGCCATTCTTCACTGAGAAAGACAAGCTTGGTAGAAACATCAAGAAGTGGAGAACATATTAGATAAAAGAGTGATTCAAAGAGCTGTTCCATATAAACGTGTTTGTTTATGCAATTCATCCATGTGCTCAGCTTATTCAGGTTCCAGAAATATCAAGATGGATGGTGTCACGTGTATTTGGTAGGCAGAGACGGCCTGGAATAATTAGTATTTCGTGATGCAAAAAGAACATTGCCTGAAAAATGAACACAAATTTGGCTAAGCATACTGCAGCTTTCTGGTATTCTAAAGGCAGATGTTTTTACAGCTGTACTTGCTAGTTCATACCAATGATAGGCTGAATTTCCACAGAGGCATGTAACAGTCAGTGCTTCTGAGATGAGAAAAACAAATAACCCAGGAAAAAACCCAACCAACCAGCCAAACAAGTGACAAGTTCCTTGCATCCCAGTATCACAAGCTAAAAAGTGTCAGGTGTGGAGCAATGCAATCTGCATGGCAAAACTGGGTTAATCACATTGTTAGAAGAAGATTTAGGTAGGTTAATGAGTCATCATTCATCAGTCAATGAAGTACTCTATAGAAACTCTACAGTTTGAGGGTTTGGATGGGGTAAAGATCAGAGGTCCTGATGTTTAATAGAGAACATGTATGGACACCTATTTCACTGTGTCTGCAGGTAATTAAGAGCTGAGAAGGCAACTTAAAATGAGTGTGATGAGAATAAAATTTGCCTAATAAAGGTAAAATTTCATCAGTACTAAGTGGCTTATTCAAAAAATAATAATTCAAATTTTGGTAAAATCAAGAAGTTCCTGACAGTGAGGGCCCAGTAGGAAAACTTGATCCCTTTTTTAACCACCAAAGGATTATTTACATCTACAGTTCATTCAGGAATTGGGCTGTATTGATTAGGGCTGTGGTGCCACCAGCTTGCAAACAAAACCAGGCAGTTAACCCGGCAATTTCTGTGGGAGGAGCTTTTGCTTTTTATTCTCTTGAGAACACAAGAATGAATTATGGGGACTGGAGAGCAGCTGTGCAGGTCTTAAAAATCTTGTCTTAATAAAGCAAAAAGTAGTTGGAGGTATGGTCTATTAGTTTTGACTGCGTTCTTGCAATTGTACCAGAAGCATGTGAGCTGATTCTGTATAATGGAAATGGTTACCCAAATTGTTGGGTGTGGTTGATAGTAATTGTACTTGTATGTAGAAATTCTGAAGCTACTTTAAGTTACTTTGACAAAAGACCTAAGAAGGGTGACCCAAAGTCAGTTTCTGGGAGTAGAACCAAATAGATCATAACAATGTGGGGGAAGGCATTTTGTGTAAACTGAAATGACAACTTCTGTTAAATGATTTAGGGGTCTCAAAGAACTTACTGTAAAACTGTGAAATTGTGAGTTCTTGATGGACTAAAACTACAGATTTTTCTTGGTGTACTACAGAGGAAAAACAAAAAAAAGCACAAAACACCAAACACAACCTTCCTGAATATTCTGGTTTTTTAGATGAGCATGGTGAAAAATGACGGTGTGTTTGAAAGAGACTTGTATTATTTTCCTTTCATTATTTTCATATTTGATGGACTGATAGACTTTATAGACACTTCTCATGTTACATGTGGTAATGCAAAAAAGTCCTATCCTTCCAGGGAGGAGATGCTGGGTGGCACAGGCAGATTTTCTGTCTATGTATGTGTGGATAGTTCTCTAACGCCTTTGAACCTGTAGTATTGCTGTTTCTTGTTTCTAAATTTTGAAGTCTCTATAGGAGTTCAGTTTATTTTTTCAGATGTTCAAAACATTTACATAGATGTAGTAAAAACGTACACTTAATGTCAGAATAAAATGGTTTTCCATTATTTCTTGTACAATCGTAATGCTTTCTCTACATACACTGTTTTCTGTGGGTAACAGCTTATTGAGCTTTGGATATAGGTATTACCGAAAAATAATTATCTCTTGTATATTGAGTTGATGAGCAAAAAGTATTAATCACATGGATAGACCCTGATCGCTAAGAGATTATGTTCTGGTAAGGCAAGAGGAGCTGATTAATTCAATTCTTATGAATAACACAGTAAGAAATCATTTCCATACTGGTGAAAATACTGACTTTATCACTCAGTTTAGGCAATAGGTATTCAAAAGCTGACAAAAGAGGAAAATAAGTTACTAAGGATGATGCTTAAGACAACTATGGTAAGAAAATCACACCTACACTTAAAGGCATAATTTTATGGCTGTGGCTTTGAAAAGTTGTCCATGTATGAAGACTGTGTAAAGTAAATTTGTTACAACAACAGTCTAGTGGAATAGATGTATTGATAAATATTTTTAGTTTTGGGTAAAAGTAATTTGGCCATCCCACTCTACTAAAATATATAATAATAAAACTGTATGCAAAAGCTTTGAGTGCATTGTTTTAGGAATGCAAGGAGAAGGTACCTTTTGATTCTTCCTTTGCTAAAGGTCTAACTTTTTTACCTTATGGTTTGAAATACAAAATCATGCTGGAAAGACCTAGGGAGGTCTTTTGTCAAATAGGATTGGCTCTGGGATTAGACCAGGCTGCGCAGGGCATTATCCACTGATGTCTTGGAAAACCTGCAGAGGCTTGCAGGATCTCCCTAGGGAACCTGTTGTACTGTTTGACTGCCTTTGTGGGATTTTTTCTTTACATCCAGCCTAAACCTTTCTTACATCAATTTATGCCCATTGTCTCCCATCCTCCCTGCTGTGCATAATTGTATAGAGCCTGTTCCTGTCTTCCATCTGTATCTTCTTCCCATAGGTATAAACAGATGGCTCAAATCCTTCTCTTCTCCAGTCTTAACACACCCAGATTCCTCAGTTTTCCTTACAGAAGTCCTCCAACTCCCAATCAATTTGTTCCAGTTAGTATTTTTTCTTGTACTGGGGGCCAAAAACTGGACAGCGCGTTCTAGAGTATTCTAGATTGGATCAAAGGTGTGTTGAGTAAAGGGAAATAACCACTTCTGTTAATCTACATCTCTATTGACAAAGTCAAATCTAAGAGCTCATCTTCCCCCTTCCTGGCATGCACTGCTGGTTTCTGTTTAGCTTCCTGTCCAGCAGGGCCCCTATCTATTTTTCACAGACCTGCTGTCTAAACAATTTGTCCCAGCTTTGTACCGTGATGGGGGCTTATTCCATTCCAGGTACAGGACTTCGCATTTGTCCTTGCTGAATTTCATGGCCTATTTTCTGCAGCCTATCTAGGTACTTTTGAAGGATAACCCTGCCCTTGAGTATATTGACTATATTTCTCATTTTGATGAGGCTCATTTGGTCTTTATTGTTTTGGGGTGAAAATTGTAAGGTGCCATAGTCAACCTACACAGCAGTCTGAGGTTCTAGCTTGCTTCTAGGCATGAGCTATCTCATTCTGAAAGCAGGGTGTCACTCTGCCACCTCCTTCAGTGGTGGCAAAGGGTACTGCTGAGGTGAAAATATGTTTTCCAATTATTTACTTGTTTAATTCAAGTATTTAGTCAATGGGAAAGGAGTTGTTGTTTACTTCTATTTTTTCACTTCCTTTAACCTTCTGGTACTGCTGTTGGCATGAGATTGTCAGCTAGATAGAGACTCATTCAGAAACATTACACTTGTTTTCAAGTTGATAGCTACTTTCACAGGTTGTATGAAAAAGAACTCTAAGAAAAAGTGAAGAGTTCCTTTAAAATAATAGTTTTGCAGCTGGCATCTTCTTTGCAAAATGATACAAATTGTTTAGAGAATTATGTTTCTTCTCCCCACTCTGTCTCGTCCATATTCAGTGCTGCACTTGTAGCATTTATGAGAGCATGGCATCATTGTGTATTGTCCCTGCTATCCTCATTTCCCTTGAAGTTCATCTTTAACACTTTAATTTGGAGTCTTTTGTGTCCATACTGATAGAACTGTTCTCCTTTATATACTACTACTACATCTGTGGCTTCATTGTTTTGGGAGGATGTTTCTTCCACCACCTGCCCAGCCCTAATTTTGTTCTAGCACCTAACTGTAATCAAATCTAGTATCAGATTCTCAGCCTGGAAAACCACATTAGTTAAGTTCATGTTTCTAAAATTTGAGTGTTTCCTTTAATATCTTTTTGGTTTAAAACCTATCACTTATATTCCACATAAATCTGAAATATGTAAGATTACATCTGTTTAGTTTCATATGTTGCAGACACAGATTTTATTTAATTAAATGAAAACCAACTGACCTCAAATGCATGAAAAGCAACAGTTGGTGAAAGGAAGAATAGTGAACTTGTTTTCACATGACATGCATAATTGCTTGTAGGTGCAGATAGGTGTTTCACCAGCAGTTTAAACTACCCTAACTCCTTTGTGTTAAACTTGACTTTCTCTTGGTGGCTTATTTAACACGACAGTAACTTTGCACTCAGGACTAGAGGGCTGTGATTGATTCAGTGTTTCTGTTTTCATATATCAATATTGTTTGGCCTCTTTCTGAGCAACACAGCTGATTCCAGCTTTCTCATCTCACCTGCCAAACTGTCACAAAACCACTCTGAACTCTTCTTCACTTCTCCACAGACTGCCTTTCCACTAGCATTTGAGATTATTTTCTAATGTTACATTTGTAAACTCTTTCTTACGTTCATATGTTCAGTTTGACTGTTGGGGCAGAGAATCTTAAGTTTTTCTGGAATTGTGGGCTCTGTCTGCTGCATAAACATTTAAAATCAGCATTTTTTCCCCAGGTTTTCCAAAGGACTTTTCCATCTTTTAGAGCACACATATGATAAATAGAGTATGGGATAGGCAACAGCAATTCTTTCATATGCTTTGATAACAGATGAGATGACAAGCACAATAAAACAAATGCAGATTAAACAAAGTTCATCTTGAAAATGGTCTAATAAGCTTACTGCAGTCAAAAAAATGTTGACTGGGAAAATAAAAAATTCTCAATGTTAATATTTGATGTGCTTCTACATTATCTTAATGTAATGGTAAACAATGGAAAGAAATTAGTGGTTTGGGAAAAAAAATTACAGGTTATCATATATCTCCAAATCCTCTGATTAACTTGATAATCAATTGTTTCCAGCAATAAAACCTTTGGCTGGCTTTTAGTAGCCCTTTGGAAAAAAAAAAAATCATATACATATACAAACATCTATCTTTTTATTGCTGTGATAAAATGTCATCAGGAAAAAAAAAATCCATGCATCCTTAAACAATCATTAGAGATGGCTATTCTCAATATACACAAGGCAGCAGCTTTTTTAAGGTTAACATCAGCATTAGGAATCTAAGACAGCTTCTCACTGAAATGTTAACAGCTTCTCAAGGGAAAAAAGAGGGTTTGAATTTTTTAATGTTCCCAGAGATTGAACATGTTGCTGATGAATCTAAATACACGAGTGTAAACCACAATATTTTTGCTTCCTCTGCTCTCATGAAGCATGCAATTACAGTATGACACCTAAGGGTACTTGCAGCTGTATTTATAGAAAGACTAATCAATCTGATCCAGGTGTGTATTCCTTTTACATGACAGTGAAGAATTTGCATATTTACTTCTCCCAGTAAAACACAGTTTCATTAACTCCAGTAGCTGTCAACTGCTTTATCCATTCAGTAGAGGCTTATGTGCAGTAAGTGTAGTTCAGAAAATAGATTGAATGTCTGTAAGTATTGGCAAAGGGGGGAAAAAGCCCAACCCAAAACCAAAGAGTATGCAAGATGCAAGAGTATGTATGTGTTGACTGACATTATTCAATATGCAATCATCGGTGATTTGAATTATTGTTTCCTACAGCAGCTTTGTTTGCTCCAACAGTCATATTCTAGATCTTCAGTAAACTTCCAAGCTGTTTTAGTGTTGTCTGTCACAAGCCTCAAAAGAACTGCTGGAATAACTAATTACAGAAACTGCCCATTCACTCACAATTTTGCCCTCATGCTTGTGACTAAATAAACTGTAAGTACAGCTGGTACACTGCAGGACACATTTCTCTATGTAGTTAAATACTCTCTGAAGGGTCTGATTTAAAAGCTGTTTTCCAGCCTTGGAACATGAAAAGAAAAAAAAAAGAAACTACATCTAATCAGCTCTTAGACCTGATGCACATTATTGTTTACATGCCAAGCATAAATAAGGAAACAGTGGCTTATGTTACAAATAACAAATGTTCAAAATGCAAAGCTAAATATGTAGAGAAGACAAACTGCTGACTACTTTTCTATGAAACTATAGGAATTGGTTTAAGTTTGGTCATTCTAAGTTAAATGCTTTCTAAGTTAAAAGCTAAGAAGCTTTCTGGAAAATCATGTCAAGATACATCAACCTCTGAGCAAATCGAAGCAGTTGATAGTACCTCTTCTCTGCAACACTCACAGCATTAGTACTGTTTTATTCACATCATAATCCCAATTTAATCATGTTTATTTTATGGACACATGATGGAAAGAGGTAAGAATTTTGTACTCTTAAGGCAGAGGAGCATATTTGTTTCTCTGCAATCAAGTATCCATTTTGTTACTTCTACAATTGTCTGAACTCTAGAAACTCTAAAACAATAATGTGAACTGTTATATTCTCCAGCAGTATAAATTTTAATTATGAGTTAAGATAAAAAAAAATGGTTTTCTTTACAAATACAAAAAAAGCAGTCAAACGTGTGGGGTTTTTTTTCTCTTTTTACTGTGTTTTTTTTTTTTTTTTTTAAATAAAAAGATAATTGAGCTTTTCTATGCATTGCTCTTAAATTCCTGTTGTAAAAGTGTAACAGATGTGGTTTTCATGAGATAATTCAGGCAAATGACAAGTAGTTAAAGTGTTGGTTATTTGAGTACAGGAGTATCTGGTTGTTTGGTTTGGGATTCTTTTCTTTTTTTTTTTTTCTTTTTTTTTTTTTTTTGAAATATACAGAAGCTTGTGAATCAAATGGAATAATCTTAATGTACAGTCACATAGTCAACAGATTTAGTGTTCCCACCAAAACAATAATCTGAAATGGTTTCCTTTCACTTATTTCTATTTTACTTCTGTTTTGTTGTAAAATATACAGAAGTACCAAGATCAGCTGTGGTTTTTGAATATATATATACTAAAAGTTATGATAAGCAGAGATGTAGTAATCTTTTGAGAGTTCTGTGTTAGGCAGTCATAATAGCTTCTTTTGTCATATCTCAAGTAGTTTTTGTCCAGAAACTTCTGCTGGACCTGTAATATAATTTCGTTGCTAAACAGTATTCAATCAGTTAAGGCTATTATCAGTCAATTCTAACTTCTTATATATTGTCTGAGATTTAAAAATCTTTGTCACAAAAGAAATATTTTTCAAAAGTGTGACTGAAAAATCTTTGAACGGAATATGACATAATGGAAAGAATTAGCAGCTCAGTGGCTTCAGGTTTTTTAGTGACTTTCCTTGGGTTACTTAGAAATTATCTAGTTTAAAAAGTTAATATTCTAATTTCTAAATATGCAGATTTAATGAGGTGCTCAACTTCCTTTTGAATTCCTGAAAACTTAAAACACTTCTAGCATTTTAAACTTCATAGCATTAGTGTCTAACATAATTTCTTGAAAAACTTGGTTTAAAACTTTGAGTCCAGTTTTCAATATATTGTTTGGACTGATTGATATTTCAGAGCTTGAAGACAACTTTAGAATCTACAATGAAAGCAGATCTTCAATAACTCTATTCAGTTGATAACTACTGAAAACGAAAAAAAAAAAGAAAAATAAAAGAAGCAGAATAACAGTGCTAAGGGTAATCTCCATATTATCATCCCAACAGTCCTTTGACTGCAAGTACTTTACAAGAATAGGAAAATATCTTCACTTTTGTGTTATCAACTTACATCAGAATTACTGTGTTTTATCAAAAAACTTGGACAAAATACTTGCAGAGTTCTTATTTTTACTTTTTTTTTTATTCTTGTTTTACTGTTGTGAAGGGAAGACTGCGTTTAAAATAACTCATTACAAAGCTGAAAAGAGGTAGGAGTAGGGGAAAATATAAAACACAAGATGGGAGCAAACAAGGGGCCAGAAAGAGATCAGATACACAGGAAAATCTTACCGCTGTCTGCCAGTCCCTCTTTTTGTTACTACTTTGGCTTCACTTTACAGTTTCTCTTCTAAACCTGAAAGGTTTAAAGAAAAAGAAAAGTTTGAAATACCTTCAATGGCACAAGTAAAGGAGCTGTCAAGAAAGGTCCTCTGAAACTAGAAGCAAATGCTGAAATGCTGTTCTTGGCATTGGTCTTGGACTGGTGCCTTCCTGACAGAATTTTTATCAGTGTTCTTTTGTGGAAGATGAGTTTGACAACAAAGGTGTCTTGATATACTCTATCCCTGAACTAGGAAAGTTATGTTGTTTTGCCACAGCGTACTACCAAAAACTGATGAAGGAAAGACATAATTTGGTCAGTTTATTTTGTTTATTTTCAGCACAAAACTGGATATTCCTTTTCTATAATCCCTTGAAAACTTTTTATACTATAACACCTGTTGAAGAACAGGCCCCACCCCTGCAGTGCTTATTTAAGCCTTCCTGCATGCATTCTCTTGTCATGCAGTGTTCACTGTCTATCCAGTTTGGGAGTTTTTCCTAAAGTTTAAATATCCTTGACTGCTGTTGCATTTGTCCACTGAAGAAATGGAGGTGATTCCTTTCAATTTTCAGTAACTTTTAGTATTTTTGAAGACTGTTGAATCCTCTGGTATCATCTTCCGCCATCTCTTTTACCAGCTTTTAGCTATTAAATAAAAAATACTTTTACATTTAGTTTGTTAGTTACACTGGATTCATGTAATATTTTTCACTAGATAGTATAGTAGAGAGCATACTAACAAATACAGTAAACCAGAAGATTGTAGTAGGAAACAGATGAAATAGTTTTTTTCAGTGAAACAAAAAGTTTCCTTTGAAATTAAACCAGATATTTCTAAGACTTTTAAACACTTAAAGTAACTTTAAATCTAGCATTTTAAATAATTTGATTTTAAATTACATACATACAATGAATAAAAAAAATCAGAAAATTTTACAGGAGGACTTGAGCTGGTTTATGGCAGTAGCAAAGGAATAAACACCATTTAAAATATATAGTTGCCTAGTAGCATTTAAAAACTATTTTGTGTTTTGTAGCAGAAAAAACTCTTGTGTTTTCTTAGGAGCATATACTTAGAAAATCCATAAAGCTACAAAGCTTATTTCACAACTCAACTGTAAGCACATGTACATCACGAACAAAGTGAATCACCTCAAAAAGCAGGTCGAAGGACTGGTGGTATGTACTAGGTTGTTTTAGAGATAAGGTGTAGTGGTTTGAGAACAAAACCAGCA
>JAAGNO010019742.1:0-11110 GCA_033439905.1 Ceryle rudis | reverse complement strand
AAAAAAAATTCCTCTGCTTTCAGTGGTGTCACTTTTCATTTACAATGGTATCACCCACATTAGAAATGTGTTACAGTAATGTAATTTCTCTTTCCAAACAGAGAGTCGGACTTTGTGTGTGTGGTGTGGGGGGGGGGGGGGGGGGGGTTTGGGTGGGGCTATTACTTCTCAGTATTCTCCAGGACTTGTTAAAGAGTTATCTAGCAGAAAGAAATTGCTTTACAAGCCTTGTAGTCATCCTCTTTTACAAGCTTCAACTTTTTCAGTTTATAATCTAGAATTTTAAACTATGTTACATTACTGGATGAGATATGCAGGTATAAGTAGGTAAAAAGGTACTATTTATATGGCTCTGTTATGTACAATTTGCAAACATGAGCTAATATGGGGTATTCGCATGGGCAGTTTTTCAAGTTTCTGTTGTGTTTGATTTGCCATCTGTACTTGTTCACACTCCAGTGATTTCTGCCTCTAATTAGGACATGGATAACAGAAAAAGAATTGGAGAGTTGGAGGGGAGAAAATGAATGGCAGGGTAGAATAAGATGCTCGGCTTAAAATCCATGAGAATTATTTTAATGGTGATTGGAATCATCATGAGCATGCACTAAAAAGCTATTCCTGTATGTTATCTCAAAAATGCACTTGCCCCTGTTCTATATTCCCACCCTAAAATTAGACACCAAACAGGCTAAATTCCCCACCTCTTTGCAACTTCAATATTTGAAGTGGCTCTCCATTGTGTAAAACAGTTCACAATTTGTCTTTATGTTTTTTGCCATATGTTTTCTGAAGTTATGCTGGTTTAAGGTCATGAATAACTTAAGTTCTGCTTACTTCTATGGCAGCTGTCTATATAAATCTGATGGCTTGTGCTTGCTTTTATAAAGTGTGTAACAAGTGCTTGAATTGTATTTTCCTTCTCTTTATGTACATATGTATATATACATCCTTTTATACATATGAATATTTTTATATATCTATATGAACCACAGACAGAGTGAAACTATTTACTATAAACAATCATTTCACTATTTGAGCAACCAAATATTCAAAGTAATTGACTAATGATGAATGGTTAAAAGGCTGTATGTGGCCATGAACGTAATAATCTTCACCATTCCAGTTCCTTTCTCCTTTATATCATAAGCAGAACTTGTATACCCTTGCTCTTAAGCCCTGTATGGATCTATGTACTCTTTGATCTATGAATCTTTCTGCTCTTGAGTACAGTATTGTATAGTTCAGGTGAATTTTAATCTCATTTACTGAGAAACTTCTAAAGATTTTGTTTTCTTCTCTGTGGAGGCATGGTATCTTTCAGAAAACTTCACTGTGTCATTGTAAACTGTCATTTGTTTACAAGAAAATGATCTAGCTAACTTTGGGTTGAATAATCTGGAACTTAATCTGAAAATACAAAGTAAATTTTAAAGATCGATGGAGCTCATGCTTAGGCAGTATGTTAACTACTCATCAGTTAGGGCAGTTTTGGTTTATTTGGCTTCATTTTTTTTATACTTAAAAGTCATACTAGAACATTGTTTTACTCATGTTATATATTTAATAACATTAAATTCCCAGTATGAAATTAATAACAATGAATAAAAATAGAAATTAGATTAAGTAAAAATCAAAGAAATATGTTTATTTTATGGAACCCTTTTTTACATCCTTGCATATTCGGTGTCTGTCTCCTTGGTTTAAAGGAAGGAAAAAACTCTTGCTGAGTCTGAATGACCTAAGCTGCTGATGGTTGCTTAGGGGATGTGTGTTCAGGCAAAATGTATGCTCTGTTTACAATTAGTGCTATGCTTTTGCTTATTGCAATTTATTTTGATGCTGCTTTCTGCAAAAGTATGTGCTCAGCCATATCTTGCTTTACAAAATTTCCTGCTGGAAAATATATTATGTTCCCATAGCAGAGACTCTTTTCTTGATCTGCATTCCACAGAGTAACTAAATGAGCTGTCTTTCTACTTTGACAGAATCAGCATGCATTGATATCTAGAATAAATAAAATCAGAGTCCTGTAGTAGTGATACTGATAATCTGAGCTATTTTTCATAAGATTCTTCACTGTAAATTAAACTACCATGATTTCTGCAAACTTTTGTTTACTAAAGTTGTATATGAATGCTGAATGACTAGTTAAACTGTTAATGATCACTAGGTTGTATGATAATTTATTTACTCATAAGACAAAGATATATCATGTTTCTGACCTTTTGGAGATCTTCCATTATATTAGTCAAAGTCCTGATGAACTGGCTTCCCACTGATCCTTTCCTGTTACTCCTACTAAATGCTTCCTGTGAAATGTGTAAGTTAATTTGCATTTCTATACACATGATGTTACAATGCCATTTGCTTTCAAACCTTATCAAGGGCTGCAATACTTACTGAAGGCTATAAATATGCATAATCTTGTACTTTCTCGTCTGAGCTCAAAGAAGATTCAGAACAATTTTTCAAGAGTAGTGTGTGTTTCAGTCATACTCTTCTAGCTGTTGGTGACATACAGCAATTTCTCTACCTAGATAAGAAAATTAGGTTGACCTTGTATCCAGCATGTATAAATTTCATGCTTGATATTTAGCATGAATATATGAGTAAAAAAATGTTTTAAAATTATAAAGTGGTTCTTTCTTTACATGGAGTGATTGCTTTCCTTTTCCATAGCTGTGTATTTGGGCTTTTTCCCTCCTTTTATTTATCAAGTCTTTATACCAAGCCTTGTGCTTTCTACTAAACCTTGTTAGTTTGCTGCTTGAAGTTTTACACTGGTTATACCCTGCTGAACATCATTAGTTTTCCTGGAATTTACTTCTGAATGCTGTGAATATACAACTCGGATCAATATGTGTGTAAAGTGCTTTAAAAGCTTATGTGAAGAGGTTCTAGACAGAAATTAATTATTTCACTTGTTTCATGTAGGTCTTTGGGAGGTCCAAACAGTGACAGGAGTTATCTACTAATCATCTGAATAGGGAGCAGAAATTTGAAAACTTCTGGAAGACACTATGCAGTCCACTGATACAGTAACAGTTTACTCTGACAAGTGTTTACCTTCTTCGGAGTAAAAGTTGACATATAATTAAATATTGATAGGTATTCTGAAAGGCTGAAGTCATTAAGTCTCCAAAGGCAAGTCACCTTTATAGCTAGTCACCAATATAACAAAGCAAAAAAAGTCAGGAAAGGAAATCAGGAAAAACTTCATAATTTGAAAGACAAATATTTTGGACATTCTTCCAAGCAAGATGGTTTAATCAAAGGATGTTATAGGTAGCACTATATGATTCCTTCAAAGATAAGCAAAGCAAATTTATGCATAGTCCTTTCATTAGGAGAATATCAGTGCCCACCCTTTCAACTGCTTAGGCATTAGGGGTATAATGAAGAGCCAATGTTGCTTTCTGAAAAGCAGGTTGTGTTAGTTTTATGTGATGCATTAATGTATCTGTAACCTTAAAGGCTGGAGTTAGTTTGTTCCCAATAGCTGAAGGCTTCAGCATATCAGGTTGGCACCTGCCTGCAAGACTCCAAACATTTGGGAAAGACTACTTGCAGGGAAATTAAAGAACACACTAAGGAGAGTTAAGCCAGCAGTAGACTGCTTAAGGTAGAAATTCAGATCAATGAGGATGGAAAAAACCACATCATTTTGAAGAAGGGATGCACTTGGATATGTGATAGCACTTGGTATAAATTGCTCCTGAACAGATTTTAATCACACAATAATTCACTGGTACACATCAACAATAGAATTCTTCCATAACAAACTAAAATAAAACCAGACCTGACACAGTTAAAACAGCTGTAGCCCGAAGAGAATGATTTAAAAGAAGTGTGGAAACTGAGTGTGTTACTGGTCAAACTGAAACACAATTTGAAATCAGACAGGGAAAACTTTTCATAAGACAAACTAAACCAGACTGTACCCGCAAGAAACAGATGAAGTGTTTTTCATGCCCTAAAATAGAAACCTAACTGTAGGAAGGATTCAGATTTCCATATGGCAGAGGGGAGGAGGTGTTTGGTATAAGAACGAAAATTAAGGGGAGGTGAAAACAATTTTGGAGACTTTATTTAAGAAAAAAAAAAAAAAAAAGTAGTCTTGGAAACAAACTCCCAGTGGGAGTTAGTGGCACTCATATTTTTGATTCTTAAAATTAGACTGGTTGCTAGACTGTTTTCTCTAGCAAGAAATTTTGCATTTGTAAGTGAAATGGCAGCACTTGACTGAACGATACTTCATCTATTTCATAATTATGCTTTGTGATTTCTGTGTGTGTTTGAGGATACCTTAAATTATCTGTTAAATGATTTAAAACAGTTAATATATTGTGGTATTTAGCTTTAAAATCACTGGAATTTGTGGGTCTTGGGGTATTACCAAATTTCTGACAGCAAGTCTGTCTGTCTATCTCTGTCTCTCTCTCTCTCTCTCCATATATATATATATGGTATATATGTGTTATGAATAAGTAACTAAAAGAATAAGGAACTCTGACTAGTTTGCAAACCAGGTTATAAATGTTAGCAAATCTTCTTCATTTCTGAGTCTGAATGTAGCCAATGAGTCAGACAGAAATGCTGTAGCAAGTTCTCTTCTTCTCTAGTGAGGTATTCCTTTTTAAAAGACACAAAATCATGCAAGAGCATATGTGTTCTGAGAGCATGTCTCATTGACCATGGATAAATGTCAAAAGTGAATGCAAATTCACATTAGTTAGCAGTAGGTGTAAACAGGACAGTGACTTTCCTCTCCCTCTGTATAACTAGTTGGAGCACTGGTGTGCCAGTGAGTGTCCTGCTCTGCACAGGTCTGGCTGGCAGCTCACCTTATGGTTGTTTTGCTACTCTGAGGACTTCGATAGGGGTCTTGTCAGGAATCACCACTGCTGACTGCAGAGATGCCTCTGAGCCACAATGGACAGCATCATCCTGGGGTGCCTTCTGCTGAGCTCCCCAGTATCCACAAATGGATGAGGAAAGATTATATATCATATTTTTTCAAAGGTTGAGGGACAGGCTGAACTTTGCATACCTGGAGTCTCTAAAGCTTTACATCTTGATGACACCAAAGCAGGAGTAGAAACTGCTGAATGGGGAAATGATCATGTCAGTTTTGTTGTTGAACATGACTGAATTAATGGTCTGGTACTAATAGTCTTCATTTTTATTCTGTTCATAGGACCTGACTGAAGGAAGAAAAGATTAGATTAGTCAGGGGAAGTAGACATGAACAATAAACTTTCTCCATTCTTCAAGAGAAATAAAAATACTTTTCAAATTTTGGGTAATCTCACCTGAATATAACTTAGAGGGAAGCAAAAATGTTCTGACAAATTTGAATATTTTTTTAATGCTTTTGAAATGAAACTGACATTTTGAAATGGTTTCAGTTCACTTTCTTGCAAAACATTTAAAACTACTCCGGGAGGCCTGAAATGATATAATAAGGAGAGGTACCCAACCTTGGAATGGATGGAGGGGACAAATGGAGGCATTTCTTCCTCTGTGTATAATTTACTAAGGATTTGTTTCAGCTGAAACTAACTGTGATATATGAGGAGGAAAAACCAGCAGCTTTTATAATCTAAAATTTATTGAAACAAAATATTAAAAAAGCTAAGATGACCTCTTTTGTGGTTTATATTTTTGCTGAATGTTAAGAATATCTAGAAAGTTGTCATATGGATAACAAAATAATTTTCCCTTTATTACTAAAAAGCATATTAGTTAGCTCCAACTTTTACACTGTTGATTCTATTGTAGTATAGATTTGTAATGGTGTTTCTATTTTTGTTTTGTTTATCTCATTAAAGCTGAAATATTTTGAGGACAGACTTCGAAATAGTAGTACTTCTTGTTTCTTTGTTGTGCAGAGGCTTCACTTACATCATGATTTAAGTCCAGCCAACCAGCAACAAAGCAACGATGCAGCCACTGTTCCACTCTTATTCCCCCTCTGGCTGGATGAGGAGAAGAAAATGTAATAAAGGGTTGAGGGTCAACACAAAAGACAGGGAGGGCTCACTCACCATGGGCAAAAGACAGGCTTGACTTGGGGAAACAAAATCAGTTTAACTTAAACAACAAAAGCACCACCAATTTACCAGTCAAATGAGAGTAGGATAATAAGAAATACAACCAAATCATAAAAACCACCTTCTACTCATCCATCCCTTCTTCACAGGCCCAACTCTACTACTTCTTTCCCTCAGCAGTGCTGGGGTCTGGGGAATGGGGGTTGTGGTCAGTCCCAGATAGTTCTGTGTTGTTCCTGCTGCTCCTTCCTCCTCAGGGGGAAAACTCCTCGCAGTCCTCCCCTATGGCAATGTGGCATCCCTCCCACAGGAGGTAATACTCCAAAACCTCTCCAAAAATCAATCACCCGACCCCTGGTGTCTCTCTCTCATATTTTTCATAGTATTTAATATTAACTAGTTCAGACATAGTCTGATGAGCTTTGGGAGATGCACGACTACAAATTAAGCCTATGTTTGCAGAAAGAAAGAAAGAAGAAAAGGAAGGAAAAGAAAGGAAAAGAAAGAAGGAAAAGAAAGAAATGGACTAGTTCTGTTTTCCTGAGGCTACAAAGCCAGTTGATAGCAAAACCAGGGATTAATTGTCCCAGTGGAGGGCTGTCCAGAAGATGTCTTTAAATCATGTTGCTGCTTAGTAACTTGATTTTAAACATCTATTCAAAACCTTTCACAGCTAAATCCAAGACCACTCACTATTTCATATCAACTCTACTCATCCTTTACACTATCACTACAAAACATATCCTTTGGAGGAAGGAAAAAATTGTGTTGTGTATTTTCATATGTAGCTAAAAAAAAAAGGAAAAATAATGTATCAAACTGAAATTAAACTGCTTTATGAGGGTGCTTATACAACATTAATAATTACATACATTGTAGGAGTGATATTGTAAGTATTATACCTAAAAATGCATGTATGAGACTGGATTTTCTTTATTACTCACATGGACACAGATTCATGCATAAAAGTCAGAGGGTTGTTTCCAGCAAATTTGTCATGGGCAAGCAAATAATTCTGATCTATCATGTCTGAGTGTCTTCTTTGTCTGATATGTGTATATTAAACCTTTTAATAACCATATAAGATTTATTTTTCAGGAACAGAGCAGAACAAGCAAATTTATTTATAATGCAAAGACATAAATGTCCTGAAAAATTATTTCAAGAGAGGATCAGGAAAAAAAACAGTTGCAGAAAAATAACAGTGTGTAGACAATAATTAATGTGGTAATTCTTGCATTTTCAATTTTATGAAATTAATACCTGCAGTTACATTTAAAAAATCATTATAATACAAATAACAAAGGAGCATAGCAAAATTAGCAAGAGCTGCTCATGTGTAAACAACTTGCCTAGGCATTCATGTTGAACAAATTTGGAATATACAAGCCAATTTAATTCTGACCTTTGACTTTCAGCAGTAATCAGTAAGGGAAGTTACTTATAATACTACTTTCAGATTTTCATTATTCAGCATGTGTTCTGTTATCTTGTTTCAGAAATACAACACAAAAATGCTTAGTGTAAATCATATATAACAATTAAAAATGGACTCATGTTGGAAAACACAAGCAAAAAGAGCATGAAGACTGTAAGAAAAGCAAATGTTAAGTAATGTGGCCTGCCTACATTGAACTCTCAATCCACAATAGCAGCTCAATCCACAATAGTCAGCTGCAAAATTAATTTCTGTTTATTGAACTTATTGGGTTGATATGTTTTCTGGCACATTTAGCTTTTACTATTCAGTTTCTTCTTGATATTTTAACAGTCTTTTTTTTTTTTTCGCTTGTCGAAGGGTATTCAAAGAAATGGGCTGAGATCATAATCATATCAGTTAATGAGCCAAAAATATGGAAAACTTTGACGTTACTTTTGACAGCTATACAATGAAAAGAACATCTCTGTTTCCTTTATATAGGTCTTCTTGAAAGTTGTTTTCCTGAAGTGTACTCAGCATTGTTTGTGTTCTGTATAGAATTACTGCATGAAATTTTTACACACAGACTTGTTTCATATACAGTAAGATAGATGATATATTGTTACAAAAAATTACTCTGGTCCTGCAAAATAAACATAAAATATAGAATTTTCTGGATGGACAGATTAATCGGGCTTCTTCAGTACATAATGTAACATATATGAATTAATTTAATGAGCAGAATAATCTAAACACCACCGAAAACATAAGCAGCTATGGATTTCGAGAGTGTTGGGTTACAGCCACTGAAAAAGTGATATCCTGCACTTGAAGGTAGCTAGAGTCATATTCCAAGGCAGTAACAGTATAAAATCTCCCACACTGGACATATTCAAAAGCTGTCTGGGCATGGTCCTGGGCAACTGGCTACAGGTGTAATGAAAACTTATTGGGGTCTCCTGTGTTTTTGTCTGTGTTAGCACACATTTAAAAAGCAGGGCAGAAGCTATTGGAGGTTTTTGTCCTCTATGCTTGTTCAACAACAACTTTGTTGTCCAATTGTATTGTTCAGACTTTTAAATCCTTTGTCTTCAGCTCTTACCACCTCCCTACAACTTGGAGTGGAAGTGATGAAGTGGGCAGTGAGAACATGTTTCTTCTACAGCATTCAGCACTGAGCACTTTTATGTACCACAGCTTCAAGGAAACTGATTTCATTATGCCCATAGAAGGAGGTTAAAGTTTCTGCAAAGGATTGCATTTCTTAACATTTTCTTTTTTTCATCATTGTTCTATATTCCTTTCTCACATTGTCTGTTTCTTTTGAGGCTCTGACCCATACAAGTTCTTGCATGTTCTGTCAGAATCAGTTTATTGCATTTCAAATGTGCATTCAGCTTGAAAACTACAATGCATATGTGTATACTATAAAGATAGAAATAAATGTGTAAGGCTGGTATTGCAATCAGTTGAGTAAAGACATTGTGTGATATTTACTTCAAATCATCATCTTTCAGCCTTACTGAACACCTTAAACCATGTTTGTTTATTTCTTGATGTACTCAGTGCCAGCAACCTTCCTTCCTTTAAAAACAAATTGAAAATATACATCTTAAACACCTAAGCACATTTAAAACAAAGATCTTTGGGCCTTTGAAAATTTTGATTATTCAACAAAGGTCTAAACATGTAAATAAATTCAACATCAACAAAAACAAAAGATGTCAACGTTTGGGTTTTGCTTTATGTAAGAATTTAACTTTTGGTTCTTGCAGTAAACAAAGTAGCCTGCAATATGAGGATGACTTCCTGTGAGTGCTGATGTTGTCCTTTGAGAACTTGCATTGGGTGAGGATATCACTCTAGTTCTTATTCCACACTGGGCAAGTGCACTTCTGTGACAAACTCCTCTTGTGCTTTTGCCTCAGCTTTAGGATATAACTTCCCACCAAAGCCAAAAGGAAAGTCAAGCAGCTCAGAGCCTTAAGGTTATTTGTCTATTGTCCAGGATGACTGTTCCTTGCAGTCATGCTTGAGTGAAAGGCACAACCAAACTAGTCTGCCCCTGCATGGCAGATATGGCCCCTGAAAACAGAACTGAAGTACAGGTCATGTTCCTGCTGAGCACCTGAGTGTCCAGACCTGCAGACCTGTGTCTTTGACTAGCAGAAAAGAGAGAAAAAAGCAAACATTAGTAGCATGGATTATTAGGCGATTGAGAGTCAAGTTCAGTTTAAATGTCAAGATGACATGAGAGTATCATTGTGATGATGATGTCCATCATTGTATTGGGGATTTCATCCTGTATGTGTTAGACTGTGAAAAATAATTTTTTTTCAGTGCTAAGATACATGTGTCATCTGAGAAGATTTCTCCTACCAATAAAAGACAAAATTAAGAGCCTGTATTGCCTCATCAAAACACAGACTTGAAAAATACCTTGGCATCTTACACTTGATTAGCTGAATGTTATAAAAAAATGAATGAAATTATTCCCGTATTTCTTAATTTTCTGGGGAAAAAAATAATTCTCACTACTGCATTGGTCATGTAAAGCTTTGCTATTTGAAGTATTATACATTTTTCTTTTTTATTGTATTCATGCTCATATCTTATGAATCTAGATGTTACAGAAAAGGTTTTGTGCATTATAAACCATGTAAAATTGAACCAATTTACCTCACATTTTATATGCAGCTTCTGTAATTGTGGAGGTAAATGAAATATAATTTTCTCTTTGATGTTTAAACTCAAATAATTTGTATAGATTACTTTTTCCTCACTTTCCATTTGTATTCAGACAGTTGTCACTGTGTGTGTTTTCTAGATGAGTACTTGCTTTTATCTTCAATCAAACTCCGTAACACTATACAGCAACTAAGTAAAACCATTTAATGATGTGGAATAAATTATGTAATAAATGACTAGCTGTCTGAGACATTACCTTCTTTATGTCTTAAAAAGGATGTTTTGTTTTTTAAAGGACTAATATGAAGATGCAATCTGTGCAAACATCTTCAACCACAGGGAAAGAAAATCTTGTAAAGGTGCTTGTTTTGGTGTGGAGTCATGTTCTCCAAAAATATTGGCAGTGTTGTGGAGATTATCTCTCTGAGTACATACAGTGCAGTGATAGTTCATTCTCCACATTTTGTCAGTTTTAGTATTTGGGAAGCTAATAAAGATATGAGACCGTGAACAGCAAGACAGTGGCACCAGCAACGGTAAATCCTGTGCCAAAGCACTACATTTTTAATTCCTTTTTGGAGTTTTTTGAGGCAGAAGGGGAGTTCCGTGGCCTAGGGAAGCCTGAGGAAGGAAGGAGAAACCTGGCAGGACTCGGCATCCCTCGCAGGAGAGGCTGAGAGGGTGACATGTCTGGGGGTGTTCCCGGAGAAACTGTGGGAGATTTAAACGTGGTGAAACTGGAAGTGGTGCTCAGACCATGAACAGTGAGACAGCAGCATTCGCGATTGTTGGATCGTGACCAATATGACCAGCAGGGCGTGTGGGTGGGTGGTGCATGAGGAGTCTGCGTGTAGTGCAGCAGCTGGAGACAGACAGGTTGGAGATGGTGTCCACTCAGGCAAAAGTGGTAACCTGTTCTAAAAAGGATGCAGCAACCCAGACAATG
>JAAGNO010019741.1:66942-81844 GCA_033439905.1 Ceryle rudis | reverse complement strand
AGCAACCGATACGTGTTTGGAGCCCTGCTCCCTGAAAAGGGGCCAGACATCCCCTGCTGATGGGATGTAGAGAAGGATTCTTGCTTTTCTTGTGCTTCCACGTGCAGCCTTGCTTTGCTTTTCATTCAACTGCCTTTGTCTTAGCCCACAAGTTTCATCTCCTTTCTTCCCCCTGGTCCAGCTGAGGGCGGGAGGGGGAGAAGTGACAGAGCGGCTGGGTGGGCACCTGGCATCCAGCCACGCTCAAACCACCACAGAAGACAAGAAACTTGGACTTGGGTCCTTTGTGTTTTTGGATACGTGCTAAACAAGGGGGCTCTTGGAGAGCAGTAGTGTTTGTACAGAGCTCACCAGAAGGCTTGCACGGAACACTACTATCTGATAAAACATTGAAGGATGTCTGTTATTTGGATCTGGTTATGGAGAAGACACAACAATGTAAACCAATGAAGTAAACATCTGTCCTCTAGTTCTCCAGAGGAAGAAGATGGCCTTGATTCACTCTGAGTCAGTGGAGGCCCCAGACATGGAGATGATAAGCTTCAGTGTTGATGTGTAATACTGCTGTTCACGATGCTGCATTAAAACAGAAGAACTAATGAAGCACTTTGTGAAAAGATGAATAGCTGTGGAAGCTGGGTGACACGCCAGGTGGAGCGGGCAACAGCAGGACGTGTAGTGCCGGTTGGTGAAGCTAAAGGAAGCAGGGCTTTGGCATTGGGTGTGCTGTCATAGTGAAAGATAGAGCCCAGTTGAAACCATGCTAGTGGGCAGAAAGGAAAGAACCAGGGGGAGAGGAGGTAGGTGATGCTGGTTTATAATCGGGTATGTTTAACATCAGTGAGCAGTGAACAGCAGAGCCGTGAAACTTTCCCCTTTTCGTCGTGCTCGGTACTTTTCTGTATGTGTGCCTTCTTCGCTGCTTTGGCAAGAGTGCCTCCCTTGCCACTGCTTCATCTGCTGTGGTTGACGTCTTCTCCGTGTTTCATCCCTCGAGCAAAGAAGAGGAGCGTTACTGCCTTCCTCCTCACGTGCGTAGAGAGGCTGTAGGATCTGGCCACCCGGCTCTTCCCCGAATCATCTCAAAACTCCCTTTCTCATACCTGCCCTGGGCATCTGCAATGCCTCGTGACACTGCTTCACAAAGGTGAAGTGCTGATGTTTGCCAAGTATGGGGTGCAAAGCGCAAGGGATCTACTGGGAAACCTTTCTAGTAACAGCAGGAGTAATAAGCGTAGCTGATGAATTCAAACCAGCCAGCTTCTGTTTCTGGTATTCCAAAAGGGAGATGAAGTACCACAGAAAAATGTGTTGATTACTAATTCGGTTTAGGAACGGAAATTTTTTGCAAGTAATCAGGCTGTTTGTGGCATGAAATCAGGATACAGCATTAACTTTCGCTGAGGCAGAGGGGCTATGTTCATCGCTAGTACCCTTATCCTTCTGCCGCAGAGGTTGGCTATGAGAACACCGGATTTCTTCTCTTCAAACCCCAGTTCTTGAACTACGTGACCAGTTGGACCTCTTATGTGTGTTTTCTCCTTTGCTAGTTTCTGTGGTTTTGTTCCCCTACAGAAAATCTGCTGGTTGTTGGCATGACTCCCTCTACCTTTCAATCTTTTGCGTTCCTCTCACTCCACAGTTTTTTTGTAATAGCTTCTACACTGAAGAAGTTCTCGCTGTGCTGGGTCCAGCTACTGTTAAATATGCTTGGAAAGAAGCAGCCGAGTGGAAGGAACGTGTGGTTTTTTTGATGGGTGTGTTTCGAAGCGCTTTGACTGTTGAAATGGATGCTCTTTCTTGGGCTGCTGTTCTGCAAACACTTACATCTGTGTTTAAGCTTCCGACCATGAAGAGATCCTCAAGCGTCGGATGAATGGCCACGTCTGGTGTGGTGCACATCATAAGCTCTGGAGGGCTGAGGTACTCATTTCACACTTCCCATGCAGTGCTAAGCATTCTCCTAAGTCACTCTGTAACTAGTTAGGCAGTGGCAGTAGAGTACTAGCCATTGGCTCCTTAAAATGAACTTTTCCTTTTATTTGGCAAGAGTTGTTGCCCACCTGTAATCAGGTGAAGCTGGCGAAGTTGTGGGTTTGTTGTTTGTTTGGTTTTAAATGTCTCGGAATGCCCGTATTTATGAAATTCAGCGGTCTATCAGTATACAAATATACCTCGCCAAATAAAAAAGTAATCGTTCAACCGTATTAAATTGTAATTTTTTGGCGACGTGTTGGGAAATACTTTTGGAGAGAGAGTCCGTTAATGGAAAGCTACAAGTGAAATCTCGGTTTCGGAAAGCTCATGTTCCGTATCTTTTGTTAGTTTTGATGTTTCACTTTGCTGACTTAAACAAACGTTCCCTTGTCCTTCACTGAAGCTTTACTCTGCCCCATCCATATGTTTTGCATATTAGCTGAAAAAAGAAGATGTGACACCATCTGCTGCTGAATTAATTCTGTTTTTGTCATCTCTTGCTGGATCATCCGTAACTGATGTTGCTCGGGGCAGGCTGCGATCTGCGATCTTGCTTTCTAGGAAATAAACTTCCCTTGCCACTGACCCTGTGACGTGAACTCAAACGCGTTCTTTGATGCAGGGGAAAGAAACCCTAGTCGGACACTTCCCTTGATGTCACGTATTCCTTGCCAAAAGATGGGTACGCCTTGAAGTTAGGAAGAAGAAAAAGCAATGAGTGGTGTGCGCGAGTGATCTGTTCGTGCTTGTGGGTGAATGATATTTTTAGCTTGGCGTTTCCCAAAGTTTGCAGAAGCCTTGAGAGTTTACTTTGCCTTGAAAATCCATCGAGTTACTCGCCAGTTTCCATCTAATGGTGTTTTCTTTACTACTTATGCTCTATGAAGAGTTAGGATTTTTATTGTTGGCCTAGGCATCCCTTTATTACTGAACTTAAAGCTTCTAATTTTCGGGTTTTTTTTCTGTGTGATTTCTGTAAATTCTTCTACAGTAGCTGAATGGCCTTTGTGCTTGGGATCAAGGGAGCCTTGCTCCCTCCCTCTGCTTTCCCTTTATTTGCTTTTAACGTTTTATAGATCGCCCTTGCTGCCCACTCAGAGCTGGCTGCTGGAATTCTTGCTTTCATGTTCTGTTGCCTCATTACTGCTGGGGAAATAAAGCTATTTTAGGTGTATTTTTTTCCCATTAGAAGAAAAGATTCAGCATCCTGTCGTATCTGTGGCTGCTGGAGCAGATTACTTTTTGTCGTGCTAATGTTATTCCCGCGTAAAATGCTTGGAAGAAGTTAAAAGTATCATTTGAACGAGAAAGTTTAATTAGAAATCCAACCCGATCTGAACAAGTCCAGCAAGAATAACTCTACGAGCTGTGCCTTTTTCTAGTGTTTTCGTTCTCTTCTAAAATGGTTTGAAATCTTTGCTCATTTTCTTCCTATCCCTCTGTCACAGTTTAGGGTTCTTTTTTTTCAGCTCTCCATATTTGTTTCCATTCTTCCCTGGTGAATCTTTTCTGGAATAAATATGTCTTCTCCAGTGTGAGTAAAGGGAGAAATGCAGCCTTGTTTTTCAAACAGGCTCTTGTTTGATGTGTTTCCCACAGCAACAAGATGGAAATGGAAAATAATGAAAGGCTTTTATGGTCAGCATCGCAGTGAGTTTGATGCGGAGCGAAGATCTGTTCAATATGTATTTTGAATTGTGAAAAATGCTGATTTGCAGCTAAAGATTGATTAGCAGAAAATATTTCTTGAGTAGACTCTGTATGGAAGTAAGGAGTGAGGAGGTACCATCTGGTCCTCTCTTTGTGTTGGTATCCTCAGTAGAGTTGGACACTGCGGGATTGACCGATTGATTTATTTCTGGTTATTCCACTGACAAATGCCAGCCTTGTTCCTTGGGACAACGCACCTTTTAAGCACCTTTAGGTCTTTCAGTCTACCTGATAAAAAATAAACGGCATGTCCCTTGAGCCTGTTTACTGCGGAGTTTCAGCACAGAAACCTGAAATCGGTAGAACCGTAGTTATGATGTTGTTCTTCTATACACAGCAGTTCACGTGCACTCGGGCTAAGTAGCGCGCTTCCAGTGTTGGGTTTAAAAGAGTGTTAAAGGATTTGTTGTCTAGGTAATTTTTGGTGTCTTGCTGGTGTGTTTTTTCTGCATTCACGCCGTTACAGGAGCTCTGCGTAGTTGAGCTGGTTACAAATACCTCAATGTTTGCAGGACACTTTAGATTTAGTGCAGCTTTGCCATACTCGCTCTTAAATACTCCAGGTTTCTGGAAATGCTTTCTCTTGTACACTATCTAATATATTAATACTGCCTAATATATTTCCTCTAGAAATATTTTGCAAGTATTTGCAATTATTTGCATAATTCTGGGGTCACTTGTAAGCTGGCAGAGAAACGTCCTGTGTACAATATAACCTATAGCATGGTATAGAATATAGGAACTCAGATCAGCACTTTCTTCGGAGCATCTGGTACTGTCCTGCTTGGGAGACCTTATCTTCTTGGAATGAAGTGATAGGAAGGTAGACTGACTTAAGTAGGATGTCTGTTTATGTAACTTATGCAAGTTCTTAATTTTTAGCATTTTAATATCTACTTAACTTTATTTTTCAAAGCTGGTAATTCTTAATGTTCCTTTTGTTGGACATTTACTGCCTGAGCATGGGACTAACTGGGAGATGAGTCCTGAGACCTTTTTTGTCACTCTGAGTAGATCATTATCCCGAGATCTTGAAGTTGCTAATCTTATGCTCAGTGGAATCGATTAAATGTATTTGCCAACAGCAGCAGTACCTCTGTCTGAGTTTGTGCTTGGTTCTCTCCTAGGACAGAATCCCTCTCTCTACCCTCACCCTTATGAGGACAGGACTGGGCCGTGAGTGTAGGTAGCTGAGTCTTGTCTTTTTTTTTCTTTTAAATACTGTTTTCCTGCTTTTCTCTCCCCATATTCCGCAGACGCTTTCTGTATTGTCATCTCAGAATTATGTCATAGGCTCCTCAGGCCAAAGACGTAGCTTGATAGACATAGTAAGCACTTACGCTGTGGTATAAAGAGTACTTGATGTAGCATCATGAGAAAAGCGGTTGCTACGAAACCACCTGAGTTAGTCATTCCCTTACGTGCAAACTGTTACAATTAAAAAATGTGCTTTGCTACAGCATATCGATGACTTTGTTTCTCCCTCCCCCTACCAGTTGCTTCTGTGTGAAGAGGAAAAAAAGTTATGGCTGTACCAGATACTTTGAACTGTAGGAAAGAGCTGACTTGTTTTGTTTAAAAAAAAAAAAAACCCAGCGAACCCCAACTTGCTCAGCAAACCATATATTGCTTCGGTTGTCGCTCTGCAGAAGTTGCCTAGGTAAGGTTTGCTTCCCTCCCTGGTCCCAAATGCATTCCTTTTGAAGTCAGATCCTTAATCTGAAGTACAGAAGAAAGAAGAATAATGATTTTTAGACACTGGCTCTGTAGTATGATGCCTTTGAATTTATTTTTTTTTTAAGAAGTCTTATCTATACGCAATACTTTGCAGGCGAGGGATACTGATACCATCTAAACATCTCCCATATTTTCTTTCTCTAGTTACAGTTATATCCTGCATGTGACTAACTGGTGTATTTGGGAAAGGCCGATTTGTTTTATCAGCAAACTGTTTGAAACACATTAAAGACCAGAAAAATATTTTCATGTTGGGTTAAGGGGTGGGAGTAAATATCTGAACATGTGTCTTTCTAGACATGCTAGAAAAGAGAAGGATTCTACTTTTAATAGTGTTTGAAGAGGTAGCAGGTCAGAGGAAAGGCCACCTGTTCAATCTATATCACTTAAAGTGCAGCTTATGCCTCTGTCTAGTCTAATCGGTCAGCCCAGCACTCAGGAACAATAAATTGCAGTTTTGATCTTCACTAGCAGAGCTTTGAGTTCAGCAGAAGTGGATTGGTGTTCAGTGAGCTCTGAAAATGAGATGTAAGATCTGGCTGAACTGGTAGTGACGGGTAAACATCAGTGTACTGAAATGCCGTTTTTCCCCCCTTTTGTACTCCCAAAAGCTTCAGAGTTTAGTTTTGGGTTTGTTTTGTTAGTTTGTTTTGTGGGTGTAACGTTGTTTCCTTTCTTTTTATTCCCTACACAGCCCCCAGCGTGGTCTGCATTGGCTGGTCATCCAGTCAACCCCCCCATCTTGGCCCTGCATTTTAAGGTGTAGCTGTAGATACAGTTTGTTATCGTTGTTAGCAAAGCTTCTGAGGAGCAGATGGACCTTTAATTGTTCTCTAAATGTCAACCAGCAAAACCTTGGTAGGCCCCAAAGAGGAAGAAATGTTGTACAGCTGAAAGCTTCAGAAGAAAGTGCTTTGTTCTGTGCTTACAGCCCTAAAAGCATGGCTGGCCCGTGCCAGGACAGGGCTTCTGTTGATTTTAAACACTCGTGACTGCTCAATGCTGAGATGCTTCTCTGGGAAAAGGGAACTTGCTTAAGATGGTGTTGGCCTACATCTTGGATGATATTTTACTGAAAATAAAGATCTGGATCTCTCTCGGCTGCTGCTGCGAGCCAGAATTCAAGTGATTATGAAAAGGGTGTGAAAATTAAAGAGGAAACGGCAGTGTTCTATTGTGTCAAAAGAAGAAAATCAGTGTAAATAGAAACTGTAGTTTTTATGTAAGGTGTAAAGCAATCCCTACCCTCTGTTCAGTACTGCTGATGTCTACTGTTAGGTTTCGGGTGCTGCAGTTAAAGAAAATTGTGGACTGAGGGCAGTTGGAAAAAAAAAAAAGAAGGGAAATGACTGTCTAGAGAACGTGACAGTTCCACAGCGTGAGGTACGAGGAGTGAAGGTTGCTGAGAGTCATGTCTCGAAATACCTGGAGTCAAATGAAAAGTAGAAGGGAATGAATTGTTCTTCACGTTCAAGGTGAAATGGATAAATGGTAATAAAAGGCTTAAATTACAGTAAGTAAAAGATAGGAAGAAACTATTGTTATATTGTAAGGGAGGATGTTTTGGAACAGTTCATCTGTGGAGATGTGGGATTGCCCATATATGAGACTTTTCAAATCGGTTCCAACTGATAACTGCCAGGAATATTTTGGACATAGTTGATATTACCTGACCTAGAAAGGAGGAGTGGGTGAATAAACTCCATGACCTTTCCAACTGTTTTCCACGCCAGTTGTCTGTAATTCTGTGAAGCTGCATGTCAGGGGCCAGAACTTGAATTCAGCTCAGCTGAATGATCCCATTCAGATGTCAGAATATGTCTACAGGCGTGTGACGGTGTCCACATAAACAATAAATCCTTACAGATTTTGAAGGGTAAGCTTAGGCTTCTTCAGGTTTGAAGGGACCTCAGGAGGTTATCTGATCCGCTCCAAGCAGGGTCAGAACTAAATTCAGGAGAGGTTACTCAAGGTTCTATCAAGCTAAGTCTTGGAAAAATCTCTGGAGATGGAGATTTCTCCGTCTTTCTGGGCAACCAGTGCTTTGCACAAGGAAAAAGCTTTGCCAGTTAGGACAGTGGAGTTGGGGAGTCTCTTGCTTTGGTTTATGATCACTGCCTCTTGTCCTCACAGTGTGACCCTCAATAAGGAGCTTGGGTCTGTCATCTTGGTCATCTTCTATTCTCTACCATGAGAGGCAGTGCCTAAAAGCCAGGAAGATGCTTAAGAGCTCTGTGCCTATGATCTGTTGGACAGGGTGAGATATGGGGGACAGCTTCTGCAGAGGGGGTGCAGTCTCCTCTCCAGATGAGTTCTGGACAGGATAGTGCGAATTCTTGGGGAACTGGCAGTCGTCCAGTGGTGCTGGTGATATGGCTGCTTTGAGGAGGTAGTGGGCTGTAAGCATGCGCAGCATGAAGCGCTGGAGGTTTTTGTTTTCATGGTATCTATATTCTTTCTGTTCTGAAGTTTCTTCCTTCCAACTCTCGCTTCCCTGCCGTGAAACAGTCTTCACGGCAGCGCAGTATTGCTGCTGTCGAGCGTTTGGAGTGCACTTCAGTTCCGGGTAACAGTCTGTGTTCCTCTTCCCCCAGTGGGAATGTGTGCTGCTCACCTTCTGCCCGCATTTCCTCTGCCCCTGTTTAAGCTTACTTATTCTTTTGGCCAAGCTGAGAATAATTAACCTCCATCACTGTTCAACGTTTCCTTGCTTTTCAGAAATTCACGCTCTCTTCGGCCATCTCTTAGAATAATGGTGTCAGTGCCTCTGTCCCTCACTGTGACAGTTCATGTTTCATTCTTTCAGTTCCTCTGGCTTATTCAAACAGTATCTTCTGCAAGTCAGAAAGAAATGCGGACAATAGTCAGTGCTTTATCACATGAAGCATGTGAATGCAACCCAAAGAAGCACCAGTTGCTTATCGTGGAACTGTTTCTTAGGACTCTTTGGCAAATTAATTATTTGTGCACCATCGGTTTTTGTCTTGCCTATGGAGAATGGATTTTAAATCTATTCTCTTTGGGATTGCATGTTCATACAGTGTGCGTGGAGCACTGGGCAAAGTTAACATTCAGCTCGGTTTGCACTGTTGGCTCTCCGCCTCCTATCTGTGTAAGAGCTGTCTGGTGGAAGCTCAGTCTGTTTAGAACAGAGGAATGTATTGGTAGACCAAGGAAAGAGCTTCAAAGCTCATGGTATCTGCATCTCTTGAAGATCCATGCTTTTGATTTCTCAGATTGCAGCTAGGGAATGCTGCTGACTTCCAAGTTTTATCTGCTGCGTCAAGGAAACCTGACTGGTTCTAGTCTAGCTGGGTGACTGACTGCCTTCATTTTATTTTATTTTTTAATATGCTTACTCTGTCATTTATAAATGCATTTTTCATTGGAAATTTAAACTTCTTTTGTGCAAAGCTCTATGTTGAACCGCAGAATATGCAGTGGGGCAGAACACCTGTACTGTGCTGCACTGCTTCAGTCAAAACTGCTCTCCTGGTTTACTGCCCCCTCGGCACAGAGGGGAACGGTCACTGCAGCACAGCAGTGTGAGCGAGAGGTCCTCTCCTTTGCTCAGAAGTTCCATGAATTGGCACCGTGCTCATTTTTTCCATTCTGATCATAAAAAAAATAAGCTGTGTGATTCTGGCTGTTAACCCACTTGCAGTTCAAAATAGCAACAGTGCTACAATTTGAACGCAGTGTATTACTGCATTAAATATTTTAGTGATGGGAACTGTATTTCAAATACTAAATTTTTAAACTTGTTTTCCGTGAGTCACTTTTGCCGATAGGGTGGAAGGGGTTTTGGTTCCTCCTTGTCAGCTAATAATGCATCGGCCATTTAGTTGCCTTGCGTGTCTGCGAGATCTGCCACCAGCTTCTGAAAGTCAGGTCCTTCGGAATGACTCTGGGGGTGGCAGATACTCCAAACCAATCAGTTTGAGTCACGATGTTAAGTTTTGTAACCCAGGGTTTCGGGTATGAATGCGTTCAGCACATTGTAAGACCTTTTTCCCTCTGAACCAGAGGGAAAGTCTTTATTTCCAAATGCAATATATAAATTGGATTATTGAGGCTTATTTTCCTTATCTGTCTTTTTGAGACCAAAAGTTCCATCTCTGGATCATAAAAGTAGTTGTGGGAAATGCCAGAAGGAAAACTGCTAGGCTAAAACAAAGGCATGGATGCATTAAGCTGCGAGCACTAGTGCTGGTTCGTATAGAGCGATACTGGGAGGGGAACATACAAGGTACTGTTGGGAGAAATGGCTGAAAGATTATTATTTTTTTTTCTTGTGTGGTTAAGGGGTCTCTCTGCTGCAGCCATTTCCAGTGCTGGAAACATTCTGGATACACTGCTGTGCGTTAGGGTGGGAGATGCCGTATGCCCTGTGTATAGCAGTGTCCCCCCTTCCATGTGCCAGTGTGGGTGCGTGGTTAGGGGACACTGTCCATCTGGCTTCCAAAGCTGGAAATCACTAAATAGTTGGTGTGACTCATTTTTAGGCTGTTTTCATCAGTACAGGGCTAAGCTAAAGTCTTGGACACCTGCCGGTGTTTACCGGACTAGCACTGGTGTTGGAGTATCAGAGACACCATCTTCCGGGTGGTTTTTCATCATTTAATGTACCAGGGAGACTCTTGCTTATTGATCCAGGTACAATTGGAGCACAAAGGCAGGGGATATCTTCAGTTACTTTGGAAATAGCAGAAAAGTTTTGCTCCCAAAGGAAACAGGCTTTCAAAGCTCTCCCTTTCTCCCCCCCCACAGCTAGGTAGGAATGAGAAGAGAGACTTTACAGTTTTATTGCAAAGTGTGAAAGGTTCAGAGGCGGCCTTTTTCCTTTCTTCTAACCCACAAATCTTTTGGTTATCCTTATTATGTGCCATTACATTCGGGACTTGTCGGTTCAGTGTGCTTGTAACTGACGCAAAACTCACAAGAGAGCTACAGATTACACAGGGAGCTCTGTTATGTTGGGTGTAGGCTTTTCTTTTTAGAAAGGGAAACCAATTGGTTTCTTTGTTTGGTTTTGGTGTGGGTTTTTTTTTTTTTTTGGTCTGTTTTTCCTCACTTGTTTGAGCCCTGGCCTAGATTCTGTATTTATTTATTTATGTTTTCTTTTAAGTTGGTAGCTAAGGGAGGATACAGAGGATTTCAGCTACCAGATTTTATTGGTTTTAAAAAGCCACGGTGCCAGCAAGAATTGCTAGAGGTACTGAAGCTGGCAGTTCCTGCTGTGACAGCAAGTTGTAGGTTGAGTGTCACTGCTGTACTATTTTCCAGCTAGTGAGTCTCTCTGTTGCTCCTTTTTTGCCATCTTTGCAAGACCCCTCTGCCAACACTGCTGCTGTGGATTAGAGATCAACAACCTAAATGTGCTGATTTGCGATGGCTGCCTGGGAACACAAGGCTGAAGTCTCGTGACTCTGAACTGAAAACTCTGATACCTCCAGATTCCCGTGATGATGGGTAGCACAGCAAAGACACAAAGAGATTGTGCATGGTTTTGATCCATTCTGACACTGATAAGATTATCTGACATATTGTGTAACACCAGTCAACTGGATTTGGTTGAGAATCCAATTACGTGTCTAGTTAAAAACATGATTGTACGTGAAGTGCAACCAGTCCTGACCTCAAACTTCAAGAGGCAGGGAAATCCTTGCCTTTCATTAGTTCCAGGTAATCCCACTCACTGTCCTGAATCTGTTGCTCACTTCAGACTCTCAGTTTGTCTTGTTCCCATTCTTCAGCCACTGCTTCGTAATTTGGTGGTCTAGAAGTGGTTAACTCTGGTAATGATAGTTGAGAAATGAGCTATTTGTAGTTCCCTCTGTGCCCTGCTAATTACCCATGTGATGAGGCTTACATAAGGGCTGCATTGCAGCTGTGCTTCATTTGATGGCAGAGTTCTGTATTTCTGTGTAAACAAAAGTCAAGTGATAACGCATGGGCAAGCGAAGTCTATAGTTGAAACCGGGGAGCAAACTAACTTCTGGGAGGACTTTAAGGTGATAATATCTGCTTAACTGTCCTGTTTCTTTCAAACAAACAAACAACCCCCCCCAAAACAACCGAAGAAGCCAAACAAAGCCAAACCAACCTCCCCGGAAAACCCCCCAAAACAAACTGATAGAGATTTTACTTGGGGGGGGGGGGGAACAACAAAAACCCAACAACAACAAAAAAAGGCAAAAGAAAAACAACCAAACAAAAAACCAACCAAACAAAAATACCCAACTGAAGGAGCCTTCATTGCCGTCATTCAATGGTGCTTCAGTCATTGCTTTGGATTCAGTGGTGCAATCAGTTAATTAAAACTTTGTGTAGCGTGAGTTAGCAAAAATATTGCAATTTAAACCAGCCCAGAGGCTTTTCTCTTCAGCTTTTACACCAGAACTGTAAAAGCAGACCAGCATGGAATAATTACAAGTACTGCTTTTTGAGAAAACAAATTGCATTGATCTACTAACACCCTTTTAAGACTTTTCATACTTCAGGGCAGTCTGTGTAGAACCCCGGTTAGCTTAAGAATTTTTGTCTAAATATTCAGCTTTTCTTTCTCAATATCTGTTACCTTAGTATATGCTGGAATAAAAAGTCTTCTACCTCTTCTCCCTGATCCCCAAATGCCATTTGTAGTGCTAAAGGAAATTAAGTGGAAACAAGGTTGGCCAAAACACCAGAGCTTTGTTACTGCTGCATTAATTATTTTTTAATTTCTGTCTGAGGTTTACTGGGAGAGCAGTGGTAGCATGTGATCGAAGCGGAGCGCAGCAGTGGTGTGAAAGTCACGTGCATGTAGGCGTGGGAGGCAGCTGCTTGATTCAGAGTGGTTGGTGAGGCAGAGTCTGTAGCTTGTGTTGATAGCCAGTCTTCTGGCTTCTTGATGCTGGTGAGGAAACAGTCTGGAACAGCTTCAGAGTTGTGGATGACTCTGGGGATATTTGTGTCTGGAGCTTTTACTAAGGATATGAACCTTTCTGAAAGCTTTAGATAAGCTGTAGTGTAAGGCCCTCCCTGGCCTTTAGGCACTACCACTTTGCTATTACCACTTTATTTTGTGTGGACTCAATAGCTTTCAATTTCTCAGCAAAGTTTCTTGTTCGATTAGGTATTGATCCTGGTAAAAGTTGTGTGCACCTCCCTTCAAGCGCCGTCCTCTTCGGTCTCATTTAAGCCAAAGGAACTCTTACCTTGTTTCATGGTAAGAGCTCAGAGGAACGAGGTATTTGCTCATGTTTTGCGACAGGGACCGTAGCCATCTCAGCTGGTTTTACTCTAGTCCTGATACGTGAAGAGTTACCGTAAGCTTAAATTTCTAAGGCAATTAGAAACTATTTTACATGAGAACACTAGTTTTGAAAGCATCTGCTACCTCCAGTGCACGAGGGACTATAAACTCTTATGCAGACAAACTGCGAGTGATTTACATGGCTGATTTCTGAGAGCAGCTGGGAAATGCCCGGTTTAGAAGTATTATGTGCCAGGAAGAGCTGATTTAATTCAGTCAAGACAAAGAAGTGGGTTTTGACCTTGGGGCAGCTCGTCAGGTTGGACTTTTCTCTCTCTGTCCCCAAGGAGCTGCAGCCGAGCGTTCAGCCGACAGCAGTGATCCCCGGATCGGGTGTTGGTGCTTTGTGTGTGCCGGAGCTGAGGGAGGCTGGCCGGGCAGTGCCCAGCCTGGCACCAGCTCTGCACAGGAGAGGAGGATTCTGCCAGAAATGGAGGCAGAGCTTCCCATGCCTGTGATGTCAGGTTGAGAGAACTGCTTTTAACTTGTGTGAATTACCTTGATAGGTGACTTTTTTTTTCTTTTTTTTTTTTCTTCTTTCTTTTAAGTAAATTTGCACTAATAGTTTTGGAGTTCTGGTTGGATTTGTACTCTAACCAGGGCACCTGAGCCCTAATGAAAAATTAAGCCCACAGCTAGAATGTGAAGCAGAAAGTACCCGGCCTCACTTATGTCAATGTAGATACCAGTTCTTTAAAGCAGAGAGAAGTAGCGAGGAATTGGCTAGTGCTACTCAGACTTTATTCACCCCGTGGACCTCTGTAGCCGACTTGTGAACCTGTCAGTTTACATTGTGGTATTACCAGAGTGCACTTATTTCATGGACGTGCTCTGTCCCGCAGCCAAAATGTTGCTGAAATGGTGTTACCAGTATTGTTTTTATTAGTGGTAATTTCAAATTGTAGGCTTGCTAGTGTGGTGAGGTCCGTATGCTAGTAGCAATTAACCCGGGAGAACGATGGTATTTCCACGCTAAATTTGCTCAGCCTAGCCAACCAGGACTTTCTGCCAGCCTGGAGTGGAAGCTCAACGGTTAGAAAATTAGGCAGCCTTTTCTATTTCCTATGTTATCCAAAGTCAAGAATATGAAATTAGCCCATGCTTTCCTGATGAGGGAGCAGAACACGCTCCTTCACTCTGTTAGGTTCAATCCTCTATTTGTATGTTGGATATCCTAGTCACTAAGTTCCTTCAAGCTCAAGGCAGGTGCATTCCTCTGAGTAAAAAAATCAAGTAGAGGAGGCAGGAGATCAGCGTGGATTAGGACGAGAGGAAATGGCCTCAAGTTGCATCAGGGGAGGTTTAGTTTGGATATTAGAGAAATTCCTTACTGAGAGAGTGGTTGGGCACTGGAGCAGGCTGCCCAGGGAGGGGGTGGAGTCACCATCCCTGGAGGGGGTTAAAAAAGGAGTGGATGTAGCACTTGAGGCTATGGCCTAGGGGTTAGGGAGATGCTGGGATGAAGGCTGGACTTGATGATCCCAGAGGTCCTTTCCAACCATAATAGTTGTATGATTCTATTCCATGGACGAGCAAGATGCTGCTGGAAAAATTTGTGTGGAAGAAGAGTTCACAGTATGTGGAAAAAGGGACTGGTCACTTGAGAGAATTATAGGAACACTGTCAGGGTGCACAGGGATGTGACAAAGAAGGCCAAGGCCCTCTTGGAATTAACTCTGACAAAGGAAGTAAGAGAACAAGAAGGGCTTCTTCAAAGACATCAATGGTAAAAGGAAGATGAGGGAAAATGTGGACCCACTGCTGAATGAGGTTGGGAGCCCTGGTATCAGAAGATGCAGAGAAGGTGGAGTTACACATGAGAAGATGGTCTGAGATCTGGCTAAACAACAGAGCTCAGAGGGCTGTCGTCAGTGGCACAGTCAAGTTGGCCACCTGTAGCTAGTGGTGTTCCCCAGGGGTCAGTACTGGGTCCAGTCTTATTCAACATCTTCATCCATGACCTGGATGAAGGGATGGAGTGGACCCTCAGCCAGTTTGCTGATGATGCTGAACTGGGAGGGGTGGCTGATACACCAGAGGCTGTGCTGCCATCCAGCGAGAGCTGGACAGGCTGGAGAGCTGGGCAGAGGGTAACCTAATGGAATTCAACAAGGGTAAGTGTAGAGTCCTACACCTGGGGAGGAACAACACCATGTACTGGTACAGGGGAGGGGTACACCC
>JAAGNO010019741.1:38287-66842 GCA_033439905.1 Ceryle rudis | reverse complement strand
GACTTTCCAGCCCCCCCTGGATCTGTTGCTGTGTGGCCTGCCCTGGGTGACCCTGCTCTGGCAGGGGGGTTGGACTCCATGATCTCCACAGGTCCCTTCCAACCTGTGAGAACCTGTGTGTGCGAGAGATGATTCTGTGATTCAGATATTTTTGTTGAGTACAAGTAGAGGCAACATTGAAGCATCACAGCTTTAACTTCAGTCAGGCGATAAGCATTGGTTGCTCAGTTTTTTACATGTTTTCTTCAGCTTAAGCCATTCTCTAATGAAAAATAAGCTCAATTATTCCAATATTTAGTAAAATATAAAAATATTTAAGACGATGCTTCTGGTTTGCTAGCCAGCAACATGCTTTCTATGCAGTATCTGCACTTAGACAGAGATCTTTGTTTTAATCAAATTCCCAATTTTCTGCCAGCACTCTTTTATTAAAGAAGCTTTTGACTGTGCTGGCTTCTTGCTGTTCTTCAGGGTAATAAATCTCTGTGTGTGCTACAAAGGTGTGCATTTGGGTTGAGGATTTCTTTGTTTTGTTTTGTGGGGTTTTTTTGTTTTGTTTTTCTTCTGTGAGAACTGAAGGTGTGTAAATGAAGAGTTGTGTGTGAGTAGCTACTACCCCAAACTTAGGTAGTCCTGTGTCTATATTGTCTTGTAAGTCCTTCTGTGTTACTTCTCTCAGACTGGAGAAAAGGCTGAGGATGTGAAATGGTGGCAGCTGGGCCCTGGATGAAGATGTTGCTGCAGTGCAGAGCTCTCTCCTGCTAGCCCTGGCGTGTGCATTCGTGTGTGGAAATTGGCTTTCCTGTGAAGTTCTGTAGGATTTTTTTTTGCACAGATAATGTTGAGCAAGATTTAACAGCAGTACCAACTGCAAACTTTTTTCCCTAGTCAGCTGTGACCAGTCCCTTTCTTTTAACTTCTCTTGCTTAAAAAAAGCTTCATTTTTTTTTTTTTCAAATTTCCATTGGTATTTCAATATAAATGCTAAATATTCTCTCATGAACCCAAATGCTTTGTGGGTTCTGTTTGTGGGTTGTTTTCTTTCCTCCGGTCCCCTCTCCACGCATCTGAAGATCAGCCTGTAGTTTAACAGAACAAAAGATTATGGCCTGTAGCTAACCCAAGTTTTTCACCTGATTTGAAACTCGGCACCAGGAGGTTTACAAACATCCCGGTTGTTGTTTGGGGAACGGAGAAGGGGTGGGGGAAGTTTGGGGCCTGTCAGTTTGTATTTGCCCTGAACGCTTGCTCTTGCTCGCAGCAGCAGAACACCCAACGCTGTCCTAAGCAATCGAATTGGAGCGTGACTCAGTGTGGAAAAATGCTACCTACTGGATTTCTAGCATAGTTTCCTGAATTGCCCTGACTTACAACTGACATTTTCGAGGCCTTCTTTAAAATATCATCTGAAGCCAACGCAGAGCAGTGAAGTGGTCAGGCCTCGGCAGAGCAGCTGGATGCAGCGTCTCTGCCTAGGAACAGAAAGGTAGAAGAATTAGTCTCTAATTTTTGACGCTGTTGTTGCTAATTATGTTTTCACAGCCTTGCAAATAGGTGGAATAGACACAAAGGAATTGGGAATTAACGTTTAGACATATAAAAACATGTAGCTGAACCAGAAGGACGGGAGAAAGTAGATAATACCGTGCCTTTCTGTTTTGCAAGTTTTAAACCAGATAGTACTAAATAAAGCAAGCGGGTGAGTTTTGCCTTACACAGTTAGGATTTACCAGCTCAGAACTTCCAGTCACTGCTGGAACAGTCTACCTTCTGTTTTGAAACAGAGCAACTTCTGTTCGTTAGAAACAGTCGACAATAAATATGAAGAAATTTTCTGCAGTTTGCTTTGGAACTTGGTGGATCGGGTGTTATGGATACAAGGCACTTTTTTTTTTTTTTCCCTAACAAGGAGTGGCAGAAAAGTCCTACAGTGGTTTTTGTTCCAAGAATGTTGCACTGAAAAGTAAGAGTGAAGGCACTATTCAGAGCAGATTATTGAAACGCTGGGGTTTGCCGTCTCGTCCCGTCGTGTCTGGCTGTTACTTTAGTAGTGTTAACTAAGCAGTCATTCTGGCAGTGATTAATGACAACTCATAATTTTCTTTTAACTGACCTGGTCCTTCATTTTTTTTTTATTTTATTGTATTATTTAATTGTATTTACCTTGGGAAGTGGCTCGTAGCTTTAGCTATAAGTACATCGGTAACTTTGTTTTGAATTGAATGGAGTTGGTGAAAGGTAATTCTTGGACCTGTGGCTCGTAAGGGTAAAGCAGCTGGAGTTGAGAATACGCAGCTGGGAAGATCAATTTTCTGTGTAGAGGTGAAAGACATGAGAACAATTTTCAGAGTTACCACAGTCTTGGCTTGAATGTATAGTGATTTCTGGGCTAGAGCTCAGAGGGCTGGGAGAGCAAGTGTGTATGTGTGAGTGTTTGTGAAAAGGGAAATCTGGGTCAAGGAGGAAAAAAATTAAGTCTCTGCTGCAGACATGGGAAACCCTTTTAGCTTTGTTTAAAAATAATACAGTACCTATGCTGGAAAGCGACGCTATTTGGAAGAACCCGTGGACTTCTAGAATACAGACATACTTAACTGCTGCGAGGAAGAAGTTGGATGAAGCCTCGTGTTGTATGACTGACAGTTGGTTGCATGGAGAATCTCGCATTCCATCCTTTTGTTTTCTCTCGTACTCAAAAAAATTACTTCCCTGCAGTGAATAAATATTGTTTTGTTTACTTGTTTCTGAATATACTCGTGGCACTTATTCTTGATTCCTTTAAAGGTGCTGGTAACTTGCAAGGTGAGGACATTCCTGAATGTATGTACTTATTAAAGTATTTCACTTAATTGCGTGAAATAATTTTCTTTTATTCCTTTGACTTTACAGGCAAAATAGAATTTTTTTATTTTTTGTTAGGGGTATGTAGAATTAGTGGCATTGCTCTGCAAGTAGGAGTGTTCAGCTTTTGAACCACTAACCCAGTATCCATCCTGTGTCTTAAATACTGTGTAGGCATTGTAACAGCACAGAATGAACTCGCTCTCTGGGCACTGGTTTTTGAAACCAGTTGTCTCACAAGACTCTGGTTTTTTTAGTAACATTCAACTCTGGTAATTATACAGAAGTTACAAGTGTGCTTTATAAAGAGCTGACACCATGCACATCTATGTTTTGAGCAGTGTCCTTTTTACAGGCTTGGAGTATTTGGGTGTGTTAGGCTGATTGGGTCCTGTACCGAATGACCCCAAAATCTCTGAACTCTAAAGGTGACTGAGTTCAGGTTTGCAGGTACTCGGGCTGTGGTTCTGTGTGGCGTGTGCTTTTCGGTTTGGGGGGTGTGTGTGTTTGGGTGGTGTGTGTTTTTGATTGGCTTATTTGTTAATTTTTTTGATTGGCTGGTTGTGGCTTGGTTTTGTGTTTTGACATCTTTTTGTTTGGTTTTGGTTTGGGCTTTTTTTTTTTAATTCCCCTTTTTCCCCTTACATCTAAATAGATGTTACTCTGTAGCTTGTTAAAGCAGCAGTGACTACAGTAGTTTGGGGATTGGACAGCTGCTATTCACCACATTACGTTTGACAGTACTGGTTTGTCCCAGCTGATTCTTACTCTCTAAAACTTCTGGAAGCAGAGCGTCTCTAAAATACTGGCAGCGGTTGTTATCATGACTCATTACTGGGCTGCTGGGCTGTGCACTGTTCAGCAAGCTTTCTTTAAATTCTCTTTGATTAATTTTTTTTTTTCATCTTAAATTACATATAATGACATTTCTTGAGGAGATTTCATCTCTGTTAAGCATTCAGTCATATCACAGCAAGATGCTACAGAAAGTGTATTCCTTTCCCTGATACCACCCTGATGACATAATTAATGCCAGGCTCTGGTAAGCTTTACCAGTGGTGTGACTCAGCTGCTCCCTACAGCTACGCGCTCCAGAGTGGGAATTAGGAGAGCTGATAGTTTATGTGTTAAACGTGGAGGGGGAAAAAAACCCCAAACAACCCAGCATAAGTTGCAGAAGCCGTACAGGTTGCGATGCTCTTTCTTTTGTATATTGAATCGCTGTCTTCATGAATCCCTGTTATCAAGAAATATACACTTGTTTGCCTAACTGGACTGTATCCATGAGTGCAGCAGTCCTAGACACTGGTCTGGGGACGTGCCAAAAGACCTTGCTCTCCTCCTTACTTGTGAATTTGTAACCTTTATCATCTTTGAGCACTGTGGCTCTCAGGTGCTATTACAATAAGTTTTTCATAATAGTAATCTCCACTGGTCTTCAGTATTCTCAGTGCTAGTGGTTGATGTGAAACACCACCAGTGAAGTAAAGTGCTGCTTCATACCTCTATGCATGAGCTTATCACTCATAAAAGCTAAAATAGGTTTTTCAATGGAAATCTTAAACCTCTAAGAAGCAACTGCACTCGTGTGAAAGACTTTAATGTGCAGTTCAAGGCTGTCCTTGTCTCCTTGATTTAGTTTTTGGATATTTGGCTTGGTACTTAAATATATTCAGAGCACGGCCATCAAACTGCAGGCTTCTAGCTGGCTGAGCCCTCTGGGAAGCAGCGGTTTTGGTGACGTGGTGCTGCTATCCAAACCCAGAGCCACAGATGGCTCATCTGCCTTGTAGTAAATTTGTGAGTTGTATACTGCCATTCTTCTGGCGTTTCTTATGTTGGCTCTAAAGGCATTTCTTTGATTTCTGACAGGCCTTTTAGAGATACTAGGTTTCCCAGACCACTTGGGGATTGGACCGGCCCTTTGTGCCTGTACCAGGTATTTGGAATGTCTCTGCTGTTCTGTACCCTGCGGGGTGGTGTTCAGAAGTGCAGTGTAAGCAGATTAACAAGCTGCAAGTGTACATAGAGTTTTCGGAAAGACGAGAGGCTACTGCTCAAAGTCAAGACTGAAATGAGCCGGGACCTTCTGGAGGTCCTTTTTTGCTCCTTTTTAAAAAGGTGAAAAAGACTCCCAGGGATTATTTTCCAGGGTTAATCCTTACAGGACTAGTAGCCTGTGAGCAACTTGAATGTTTCAGGGTATGTTCACATACTTGGTACGACGTGGTACCCAGGCCTTGAGCTGATGCCAGCCGTGCTGCTGCTACAGCTGAGTGCTGTGTTCCCCCCGATGTAACAGCAGAGATACTTAGATGTCTTGCTCTCTGAAATGACTTGTCGTGCTCCCTAATGAGGAGAGGGATCCTCTCCACGCTAGTTAGCTACATGGAGATCAGGTACTTGTAATCTCTTTAGTACCAGGGTAAGTTTGACCCATCACTGCTGTGACCAAAGTCTCAGTTCTGTGACCTCATTGCAAAATACAGGTGGACCTGCACTCCTGTGTGATATGAAATTGTTTGAACTTTAGTTTTAGGAAGGCCTAACTCCTTGTTTCATTTACTGGTAATAAACCATAAATACTTCAGGTCTTAATTAAATTAAACTTCCCTGTATTTGCTCAGTCTCATTTTCTTTAAGATACTGTGTTACGATTTCTTTTCTAGCTTTCTGAAAGTGGTGAGACACGGAACACTAAATGTTCACAAAAAAACAAGGCAAGTGGCCCAGTAGAGAACTTTAAAAGCTCTGTTTGCTTTCGAAATGTCCTTTCCGATATTAGATTAATTCTAATCAAATTGCGCTTGGATTTGGAGCCGTTCCCGTTCTGTTCTTGGCAGGCACGTGGAAGCGTCTGGTAGTGCTGCTTTTCCACCGCAGCTGACCTTGTCTTGAACTAGAAATAATCAAGGTCTGTGCAAAGCCTGCAACACGGTCCCCGCTTCTCTTTCAAAAGTCAAATTGTTCTCAAAAACTGTGGATTTCCTCGCTCCCCGGCGAGTAAATTATCCAGGAGAAATCACAAGGAGGAGGTTTGGATGAAAGTGTTCATTCCCATTGTAAGGAAAGATGTTGGAGGTTTGCTAGATCTACTGGAGGGTCTTTTAGCCCTTTTCTGGGAGATGAGGATGGGGAAGGAGTGTGTGGGGCAGCAGGAGGTCTGCGAGGGCAGGCGTGGGCCTAGTTTCTTCCCTTGGCGAAAGCCCAGGACGGTGCCTGGCAGCGTGAGGATGCCATCTGTGTTGCACGGCCTGCTCGGCTGTTACAGAATTGCACAAGAATGAATCTGAAATCCTCCTGCTAAACAGTTTTCTGGCTCTCCATGGCAGCTGCTCAGAGATGCAGCCATTGTGCGGTGCTTCGGGAACCAAGCGACAGCAGCAGCCTGCGAAGCTGCCTCGGCCTGGCACCGCGAGCGTCGTCCCCCAGCGGAAAGAGTTAATGGGTAGATGAGCTGAGCAGATGCAAGCTGCTGGATCGGGTAATTAGGTGATGAAATTAAATTTGTGTTTAACAACAGCTGAAGAGGTGGAGTTTGAGTGTAGCGGAGGAGAACTGGACAAATCCAGTTACAGCGGTGCTGTATTTCCGCAGCTTAATTCCAGTGTTCCATTTGCTGCCTTCTTGTTACGTGCAAACTGGAAGTGACAGTCTGCAGCGCTGGAACAAAGTCTTCTCCATGGGAACAGGACTCCTCTTCATTCACAGTAAGATACGTTACCTGTTGAAAGCGTAATAATACCTCGGAGCCTGTTTGGTAATTTAGTGACTGACTTTGCTGGATGTTTTAAGCTAAGGGCTTAATGGTCATGTGTTCTGGCTACACTTGGATTGAAGGGATGCTGATAGCTTCTTATCGCTATCTTAATAGGACTTTGGAGTACAATCTGGACTACACAGATCCTGCTCTATGCTTCTGCCACAGTCCTTAATACATTTTTATGTCCAAGAGCTATCCAGGAAGCTTTATATTCTCTGGTATTGCCAGACTTTCATCGAGGTACCTACTTGATGTGCCTGAAAGTTTTCTGGTGTCAAAAAGCAAGCCCCGGTGCGTGTGCAGCCCATCTGCCTCGCCTGTGCTTGTGCGGGGAGCCGGTGTAAGTTCAGGCTGAGTAACACCTGGACTCTGCCTGGCTCCTGTGGGCTCTGGGCACACACAACACCTGCTGGCAGCGCTGAGCTTAGTCTAGGCCACGGCAGCCATGACAACTTCAGAGAAACACTGATGGGAGCAGTGCCCAAAACTTATGTAAGAGTGATTGAGTTACAGGCACAGCAAGCTAGTGCTCATTGCCGTGGCTGGTGTGTGCTTGAGCCTCTTGCAGGAGAAGCAGGTTCACAGGGTGGGAGCTGACCCATGGTGGGGGGAAAGACTTGTCAATGTGCTGGGTGGCCAATTGCCACAGCTTGGCTGCTGAGCAGTGTCTCATTTCATCGCTGTAACTTGCGTATCTGTAACTGCACGTCCCATTGGCATCTTAATGTATATTCCATATATAATAGCGGTGATTGAAATCATTAATACAAAATCGGCCATTAAGCGATACCGCTGAATACTAACGATCAAGGCACCCAGAAACCGAGTTAGCCTTTCTGCAGAAGTGGCCCTGTTACAGAAGTACCCTTGGATTTGTCTTGCACTTTGGTTTTTTTTGTAGAGAAAACTTTTATTCCATTGTTCATTCGTTTGTTAAAGTACTTTACGAAGGTTTGGGTTTTTTCTTGCCCGTTGTAGGCACTTGAAACAAATGAATTCCACACCAAAGGCTGGCAAGAGCTACTGCTACTACAGTATATTTGTGGCTTGTTCAGAGACAACTGCCCAGCTGGCACTTAAAAGAAAAGCAGAAGACAAATGACCTGTACTGCACCTGTAGTTTACCTAACGGGGTGATTTTGATGTGATTTTGATGTGATTTTGATGTGATTTTGATGTGATTTTGATGTGATTTTGATGTGATTTTGATGTGATTTTGATGTGATTTTGTCCTCAGGGAAAGAGTGCCACGTGGTATTATCTGTAGGCACTGGTTTTCAATTTAATTTGTGTATTGTGTCATTCTGAAGTGGAGTTAAAGGGGATATTTCCTCAAAAGTAACTGGGCTGGAAGCTGAGGTATTGTCTTGTAGGGCTTTGACACATCTTTGTTTTTCACTTTTTATGAACTGTGGGTACGTGCTTGTGTTTCTGGAGGGGGAAGAAGCAGGATAAAAGCATACTAAAACTTTTGGTAATTGTTTCAATGTCCAATAAACCTCTGAAGTATTAAGTGTCCATGGGATTAAATCTGTTTAGCTTGCTTTGCTCCCTCTTTGTTCTGAACAAGTCAGTTTAATGAGAGTGGTTTGATGAGCGTAAATGTAATGGAACAGAAAGGAGAGAGAATCATGATGCTGAACTAAGGGCAGGAAGCTCTTTTATTTTCTGGTTTTGGAGAGCTTTTGCGTGTTTGTTTCCCATTTTATATCGCCTGCTACTCTTCATTAATTTTTTTATGAGGTGCTCTCGGATTTAGTATTTCATATACCCATATGTGAAACTTTAACTGTGTATAATTTAATAGGCTTAGTGTGGTGAGAGAGGAGTGTTAGAGAGTCCTGGACTTACAGGTTAACTTGTTTCAAACCACGTGCTGTGCTAAGTAGGAGTGATGTCAAATTACGCTTTTCTGAGCAAGAGTCCTTTCCCTACAGCAGAGGTTTTAATAAAAAAGAACTTTAAATGGGACTTCATCATCATCATCATCATCATCATCATCATCATCTCTTCTGCTTTCCAACACGCGCCTTCTGGCTAGCTTTTGCTATCTGAAAGATTAATCTATTTTTTTGTTCTTTTCTTTATGTAAAACATATTGATGCTTTGCCCTTTTTACATCACTCTTGGAAGTTCTTGTTTGCTTCTCGGTATTCTGTACAGGTGCCGAGAAAGTAGATGGTAAATGTTGTGATGATTACCTTTTGCTAGAGTAGTACTCGCAATACTTCACGTGGAGGTGCAAAATAAACAGTGTACTGGTCTCATTTGTTTGAGATTAAGGCATGGCTTGATCAGAGATACCTGGAGCTTCCTGAGGAAAAATTGGATAATGGAGAGCTTCTTAAATGAACAGGCACAGAGATAAAATTGTTCGGTAGCTGGAAGGGGATGTGTGTATGTAGGTACATCTATTTATATCGATATATTTATGCAAATAACAGCTATTTAATTCACTGAGAAAGTTTTCCATCCCTAGAAATAAACTAAGACAGGATACTTTCCAAAGCGCTATCACGTTATTTTCTCGTTTCAACCGGAATCAATTCTGGGAAGTCTGATGTCTTGCATAACACAGGCTCTTGACCCCACGATCGCTGTAGTCCCTGAGGTGTATGTATTACCGGAGCCTGTTCCGGACAGCAGTATTTTTAGCGAAGACATTGTGCGCCTATTCTACTGAGAGATTTGTTCCAGTACAATACAACGCTTTACTGTGCCACCACTGGCTATTTTAGCCGTCCCTAATTAGACAGCTTGTCCCAGTGTGCCGGGGCTGAATAGATTTAGGGGATTAAGTTTTGTGTGTGTGGCCTGGAGGCTCTGCAAAGTACGTGTAAACAAGAGCTGGGTGTGTTCCTGCTTTGGAGAGGAGCAGAGGGAAGGATGGGAGGCAAAATGTTGTTTGGGAAGTTGCCAGGTGTAAGGAGCTGTGCTTGGAAATAGGTAGAAAACACCTGATGGTATACAACTGAGAGCAGCCTGAAAAACAGGTGAGATGGGGCCATGTGGATGACAAAATGGGTGAAGTCAAATTGGTCCTGGAGATAAATCCCAGCGGCAGACTGCCAGGCTGTGAACTGGGTAAGGAGAGATGACCCAAATGAACTCGTTGACATTTTAAAGCACAGGCGGCTGCCTGCTTTGCCGACAGAACTGACCACATGAAGACATGACAGTGGGAAAGGTCTGGCTGTAAGCAGAAGGAAAAATCACTTTCCCATTGATGGGTGGGGTGGCGGAGGTGGAATTGTTCCCATAGCTAGTACTGGAGTGGAATCTGACTTGCATGAGGACTGTTACCAGCTGGGCTGCACATTCAGTGCAAATACTGACTTTGAGAGCTGTGAGGTTCACTCGGGTAATCCACTCGCACTGTTCTTAAGCGGCCAGAAATCAGGTTGAAGGTGAGGCAGTTGTCGCTTACTCATGAGGGTCACCCCCTTAGCTTCGCGCTCACTTAACCTTATGCTCTGAAATCTATATCGTTCTCTTGATACCAAGCAGACCTCAGGCTGGGTGATGAAGATCTGTTGTTGGTACGTTCTTTTGGGGGAAGATATCTTTCAAACTTGACGCAGCCGTGATCTCTCTCTGGTTGCTACCTACCAACTCCGTGGCAGAGTGGGACGTTGTTTAAGAGCAGTTAGTTACAAAATGAGAAGGGAATCTGTCTTTGGGCTGAAGCTTTCCTGATGTGGGGAGTCTGTCTTTTGTTTTTCCATTGTACTGCATATGTGCTGGTGAAATGCTACCTTTTCTCATAGCACTGCCTTCGGATCTAGCGGTAGATCGTGGAGGAAGGGCACCACCACGGCTGCTGGGGCTCTGGATGTTGTGTCACAACCCGGGGGGAGTGACCGAGCCTCTAGCAAGCAGCTGGTAGCGACACAGGTTTCCATCTGGTCCTTGGGATGGTGTCTTGCTGCGGCCTGATTATGGTCCCGTGCTGTGCTGGGTTTCATAGCAGCAGAGTGCTCAGAAGCGCTGCTTGGCTGCGAGGCAGGGAGGGAGCTGGGAGGGTTCTCGTGGGAAGTCTCCAGCAGGGTGACATCGAAACTGCTCGCTTTACAGTCCTGTCATCACTGTAATAATTATGCAAATAATTGATATTTTAGGCGTGCTGTTCCTCTTTGTGGCCACTCCGAGCCTTTACTTAGTAGTAGAAAGGAGAATATTATTCGGCACCTCTCATAATTGCATGAGATCCTCAGCGTAGAAAAAGAATTTTCAACTTTTCTGGTTTTTAAACTAGAATGAAAATATATGGAGAAAAACTTCAAAGAGCTGTCAGCCTTCGTTCAACCTTTGCAACTTAGTGTTAAAAGCCTTTCAGAACTGGGGGGATGTTGGGCTTTTGGGATGGACAAAAGGTTACGTTATTTTGAAAAAGTGTTTTCTATCTTGATCTTTAGGAAGTGTCTTTCTAGGCTTTCTTATACTAGAAAACAATGCAAGAATTAGCTCTGGAGTTTTAGAAGCCCTCCGAGTTCATGCTTGTAAGAACAAGCGATTGCTTTTGTGCTGGCTGTGCTGGATTAGCAAAAGGCTAAGAGTGCTTCGTCCGAAAAAAGAAGCTTGCCCTCTGACCGACTTCACAACGTTCAAATAAGGCAGTAGAATAATCTACAGAGGTGGCATTTTCTAGATATTAAGTGTTACAGACTGCAGGCAACCATCTTTTATTTGCTGAACTTCCCAGTTGTGTTGAATGCTTTTAAGAAAGGCATATGATTAACTTATCTTTGAAGACTTTCTCTCGCTACCTGGAAATAAAAGCTATTTTATTACAAGATATTTGGTACCTTAGAAGAAAGAAATTTTATGGTGAGCCTCTGTGTGTGTTTGTCAGGCTTTGTGTTTAGGGGACACGGGTGCTAGTGGCTCAAGCTGGTCGCTGCTGCAGGAGCTCTGTGAATTGTAGAATGGGTTGAGTTGGAAGGGACCTAGCTACACCGCCCCCGCCGTGGGCAGGGACACACAATCCTGAGTTATTTTTAGCGTTCTTATTTCATTGAAAGGAAAAAAGCTCATGATAATGTTTGTTATTAAAGAGAAAAATCTGTGACCTATATTACACACTTGGCGTCCTCAAATGCAAATAGTATTTGTAGACTATTTATGCCTGGTTTGCACATCATATAAACTTTCCTTTAATGACATTTTTCAAAGGTTTGCTTTGTTTCCACCCCACACTAGAGGGTATGCTGACAAGGGAGGTGCTGCCTGATCATTAATGAAGTTTCTGTAAAGGAATTGACGTGCAGAAAACCTTAGAAACAAATTGTACTCCTTCTCTAGTGTCGCACGGTGGATACGATGAAACCTTTAGAATAAATATTCTGGAAAATTCTCCAGCACATCCCCGGGTGAAAAACTTGAATCTGCAATAAAAGGAAGATACATCGTGCTCACTGTGATTTATTTACTTCTTTTTTTAACATACCGTTTTTAACGTATACTAATCAGCAAACACCTAGTCGAGTTGAGGTGTGTCATCGAGTTAGCCTGCAGCAGCCCACTCGGAGTTGGAGGCGAGCTCCTCCTGCACGAGCAAGCAGTGGCATGGGCGCAGTCGATCACTAGGTAGCTTGGGGTCCTTATGTTTCCATGAGTTTTGGGAACAAGTTTCACGTGTTTGGAGCGGAGTTTCCTCTGAAAGGGGAAACTGCTCTGTGATCCAAACCAAGGTGTTGGAGCAATTTGCTTCAAGACTGCACAGCTCCTCCGAACCAGACACTAATGGCCCTTAAAGTGTGGAATATGGAATGAGTACGTGTCTTTAGAGTATACTCTGTGTAAACAGATCTTCCAACTTCGGCTCTGTGCAACTGAAAGTAGCCACACAGAGGTAAATAGAAGTACGTACAAGTTTGACATAGATGGCAAATCTATATTAAATATTCCATGATTATTTTTTTGGTATGTAGCTGTATTGCTGACATTTCGTCACCCTTATATATAGTCTTATTTGTCTCTGAAGGCTGTTTGTCTTTTAAGACTCTATATAGCCTTATTTGTCTCTTAAGCTCCACACAGGTTTTTTTTTAATTTGGGGTTGGTTTTTTTTTTGAGAACTTGGAAACACTTTTTTTTTAATAAGAAAAGTAAACAAATTAACTATTTACAACTAGAATAACACGTTATGTTGGCCAGAGTTTTTCCTCCTGATGGTTAACCATTAAATCAATTGAATCACAAACTTCCACAGTCTTCTTTAGTTGTGGAGCTAGTACACTGGTTCAATTCTGACAAGACTGCAGGAGGATTAGGAATGCAGAGAAATTAATAAAATGATAGGATATAAGAAGTCTGAGGTGATTCTGTTCCCCAAAGTAGAACAAAGGGAACAAACCCAGGATTTGTCTCGTGGGGAAAGTAATGAGGAACGAGGCTTTGGGATTTCTTGCTCCCAAATCGTGGCTTAAAACTATCTTGCATTTTTTTCATCTTCCTGTCACTATTAAAAAAAAAAAAAATCCAGTTTTATCCTGAAGGCATAAATAATTTTGATAAAACTGGAAAGCTTGATTTTGAAGTCTGAAATGAGCGATGCAAGTGAATCGGTGGTGATGCGTGGCATACAGACAGAAACAGAGTTCCAGGCAGCTCATCAGCTTGAGCTGGGAGGTGAGGCTTCAGGGAATATAACATCGTTTGTCTGAGCAGTTGTGTTAGGTGGGTTCTGGCACAGTCAGCCCTGTGGCTCTGCCAGCTGGGATCGTCCTGGTCGATGAAGAAGATCTCATCCTTCAGATTTCTTACTGACATTGTTTGTACGCTCCTCTTTCTGATGATGAGAATTTCTAATGGTTCTCTTTGTCTCTTCCAAAATAGAATTAGACCACAGCTAGCCAAAGAGAAGATTGAAGGATGCCATATCTGTACGTCTGTTACACCTGGTGAACCTCAAGTGTTCTTGGGAAAAGATAAGGCCTTCACTTTTGATTATGTCTTTAACATTGACTCGCAGCAAGAAGAGATCTACATACAGTGTATAGAAAAACTGATCGACGGTTGCTTTGAAGGCTACAATGCCACTGTCTTTGCTTATGGCCAAGTAAGCTTTACAATTTTATTTTGAGGTATTTATTTTGGAATTGACGGCTTCTTCTAACCGATCTTTCTCTTAAATTTCAGAATGCATGAGCCTGTTTCTTTTAGCATCTCGGGTTTATTTCAGATGAGGTACCCTGTAGGAGACTGTCGAGGAGATTTTTACAGGTTCAGTGCAGTGTGGCAGTTGAAACACAGAATATTGTATCTACAGAGAGAAGGATTCTGACCTGCTGCCTATAACAAGGCTGAAAAAGCCATGAGTACATGCAGTTCCTAAATTCACCCCCATGCAGCAATGCAAATTAGTGACTTAATCAGGTAGAGGTTGTACTGAGAATATTTTCTGAGCAATTATCCATCCCTCTGCATTTTCAGATGGCTTTTGGCAGGAGGAGCTTTTGTAAAAATAGATCCCAGGGAACTTTAGGGCACATTGTTTGTTTGTGGGTAAAATGGAGAGATCAGATGCCAAAGTTGGAGAACTTTTCAGAGAGAACACACCCTCTCGGTACACTGGGCTCACATTTTGCTTCTCGAAGCTGAAATATCATCGAGCACAGTGTAGAGGAAGTGTTACTGTCTTCTGAATATTCCTTTAGGAACTGACTGCATAAAATGTGGTCTTGGGTGCTGAATTTCACCACTGTTAAATGTCCTATCTCAGGTTCTCTAGGTGAAGTCTAGTCCTAGTGAAACAAAGCAGTTTGCAGAACCAGTTCAGTAGATTATGTTCCGCTGTGTGATACTATCTTTGTCTTAGGTTTGACCCGCTAATTAACTGAAAACACAACACTACCTTGTCTTCTATAGAACTTCACATATTTAATTAAGTCATTTTCTAGAGAAGGTACAGCTTGTATTCCTCAGTGCTGTCTGTAAGTTGAGAACAATGATAATACTCTCCCTGAAATACTCAGACCTCCTAATTAAGAGAGTCATTTGATTTACTTCAGGAAAGAATTGCAAATGCTGTTTCTACCTCCAAAATATAAGCTTTTAATTACGTCTCAGTTGAAAATATTAACTATTCTGTTGACCTCCGAGATGATAGCTCACGGCTGATGTAAGCCGCTTAGAGCAACCTTGTAGGTGAAAGGTTATGAAAGATTGAACTAGTTCCTGCCTCGTATGGGACCTGTGGCTAAACAGAAGAGTTTATTCAGCCTCTGCTGTTTATCCAGTTTTCAAAGCGGCTCGTTACTGTGTCTGTTAATGCTGCGAAGACGGCAGAGTTAGCAGGCACTGTCTAGCACTAGTGTTCACAGCCTGCGTTTCCCTGGTGCTTTGGTACTATTCACGTGTTCTCGTCACCGTTCCTTTTTCACTTTAGACAGGTGCTGGTAAAACATACACCATGGGCACTGGATTTGATGTCAACATAACGGAAGAAGAGCAAGGCATTATATCGCGTGCTGTTAAGCACCTTTTCAGATGTATTGAAGAGAAAAAACAAGCTGCTATTAAACAAGGACTTCCTCCTCCAGACTTTAAAGTGAATGCACAGTTCTTAGAGGTAAATATGGTCTGTTTGTATGTGTGTAACTTCATGTGGGCTTTTTGGAAAGCAAATTAAACCCCTGTTTTTTGGTTTGTTTTTTTTTTTTTTTTTCTGGTTGCTACTTCTACATTCTTTTCCCACAAGGTGTCTTTGAATTAATCTCCAGGATTTCAGTAGGAAATTTTATGGAGTTTGCTTCACCTCTTCAGTTTATGAAGTCTTTTTATCTTATTCCAGTTGTTTTAGTAGTTTCCTTTAGTGTTATTTGGAAGTGTAGAAATAGTTTTATTAGTCGTCATTTGTTCCTTTCTGCAACACACTTGTTTTTTTTGTGTGGGGCCTGTTGCTTGTGTTTAATTCTTTGAAAAACCTTAAAGCAAGAAACTATTAAAAAAAAAATCAACTGTACTTTGTGCCTTTGGACAGTGACCGTGCTTCCCCTGCCTCTGTCACTTTGCCATAGGCTTCTTTAGCTTCCGACATCTGCTCAGGACACTTGTTTGTATTTCTTTCACCAAAGAAGAAACGTAGCATAAAAATACTTATTTCTGTGATCCCCAGAGGTGTAGGGTTGTGCTTCCGTGTCACCTCTTCCTCTTGCATTAGACCCAGAGAAAACCTGGGTCACTGCCGTGGTAAAACTCCTCCCTTTGTGTTTTCTTGTAGCTGCAGGTACTGGTAAGAGAGGCCATAACCTCCGTGATCTTTCTGATCTGCGGGAGCTGTTGGTTTAAGTCTTGCAGCTTTTATGCTGTGTCTCCTGGCCATGGAGCTTCTTTTAACATTGATTGGTTTGGGTGTAACCCGTTTACAGTCACTACCAAGCTGCAAAAGGGGATACTTCAAGCGCGCTGAGAGGAAGAATCAGTTTAAGGAAGAACAGGTGTAAATGTGCATTACTTAGTTCAGTATTTGAACTTGACCTACTCTGGGGGTGGGGGGGAACCTCACTTTTCTATTACCCAAGGAAAAAGCTGTTGGTTTTATTAGTTCTGAAGTAAACGGCGTCCTTTAGTCATATGCTCCTCTAATTGTTGTAAAGATTAACAAGCTGGCGCTAGTTTTGCACTAGTGTAGCTTTGTCCCTGCTAACCTTAAGCAGAGCTTTTTGTTGCTCTGGCTAATGTTTGCCCGGAGAGCCCAGGCTTGAGTGTGGCCGGCGGGAATGCTGCACTCTCCTGTTCTCTCTGTTGCAGCGCTGCTCAGTCATTTCTGCTGGGCAGCTGCCACTCTAGCAGTATAAGGAGTAGTAACCGCTGTGGCTTTCTGAATTCCTTGTGGTTTTTTGATATTACAAACGTGACTGATAGAGTCCTGAAGGACAAAGTAATAACTGCATGTTAGAGTGATAATGGTGTGTGGAATTGTAGCCATTGCAACATATTTCAGATGAAGTGTACGGACTAAAGCCTGGTTGAATCACGTATGTAATAGTTCCTCCCTTAACAATATCTCACTCTCTTGCTAGATTTGTTCCATGTGGTGTTTTATTCTATATTATTATTTTTGTTTTGTGTTCTTTATTATTCTTATTTTTTGTGGTTTTTTTTTTGTTATCGGTCTAAGGCTTAATTGGAGCTTTGCCAGAAAGAGCTTGTTCTGATTAGTTAGGTATCATACACTACTTTTGTATTAGGAAGTACCCTCTTCCTCCCATCCCCTCTACCATTACAGCCGCATTACCTACACAACAGCTGAATCATTGAAACAAGTTGAAGCAAGGTTTTATTTTGGAATGACTTTGAAGTCTGGCGGCTGGACAGCTATTGGCAACAGTGACTTCTGTTTGCTAGGTCTTGCTTTGCTGTAGTTTGCTGCAGTGTGCCTCGCTTAACTCCTTGCTTTCCTGCTAGCTGGTGCAGAAGATGGGCACGGGCAGTGCCATGTAGTTGTAGGTGCATTATCGGGATCCTCTCCAAATTGTAGCATCAGTTAGTTTGCACTTGGCGAGGTAAAAACACTGGTAAGAAGGCTCCTACTTAGAAAATGTTCTAATAATTAGATGCAATTCTTTTTTTTAATAGGTTAAGAATTAAAATCATCATCTTCACAAATGCTGATCCTTTTCTTCTCGAGGACAGATTTTCATTTGTGGAGGAGAAAGCCTCTTGCTCTCAGTGTATGAGAAAGTACACTGGGTGAATACAGATCTGTTGCAGCGGTTATTTGCCTTTTACCTACGGTCTTTAATCAGGGATTTAATCAGTCTGACCTAAGCTCTGCTAAAGTGAATTGGTATAACCACAGGAAAGGCAGTGAACCTGCTCCAGTGTACATCACCGGAGACCTGAGCCGCGAGATTCCCAGTGGGATGCTGCTTTTTCTGTTTGTCTGGGGCTTTTTTGGGTTGTGTGTTGCTTTTGTTTGGTTGTTTTTTTCTGGGTTTTGTGTGGTGTTTTGTTCTTTGTTTTTGTAGTTGGTTTGGGGGGGGTGTTGTTTTTTTTTTTTTCTTTTTGCTCCCTTCCTCCTCCTCCCCCCCGCAATGTCTTCACCTAGATCTAAACACCTTTCCTGAAACTCAGAACATTCCTATGAAATAACTCCGTCTCCTCTAACACCAGTAACTGCATAGTAACCTCTGATGTCTTTCCTGGTTCTGATATCATTTACTGACATAAAAGTCTGATGTGCTTAACAAGGCTGAGTTGAAAGATGACTAAATGCACACGAACGTACTTTCAGGAGACCCAGTGAAACAAGCAGTAAACATTAAACAGCCTGAAACACACCATACGTAGTTGCTGTTGCTCATGTGATGGTGCCTGAAAGTTGTAGCTAAATCTGGAGCACCAAAGTGTAGGTATTACATGGAGGAAAGAACAAAAGCCCTGCCATAGGATTTTTGGCCTGATGGTTGGTGTCTTTAATAAGCAGTTGCGCAAAAACTGTTAGATGTTCAATTGCTTATTTTATCTAAATGAAAGAGAGAATTATTAAGGTGTCAGAGAAGAGGTGAGAAAAGGTGTGATGGCAGGGAGAGCAAGTGGAGTGAGTTTTAAGTGTTTGGAGGAGGCTGCAGCCAACTGAATCAACAAAACAAAATAAAAGCCTGAGGTCAACCCTGAAAACAGCAGGTGCCTGCCCCAGAAACCACTGCAGGCACCGCTGCTGCTGCTGCTGTTGTGCTGGCGTTGAGTCCCTCCCCTTCCCTGGTCCCACCAAAGAATTTTCTCCCAGATCTGAGCGTGTGGAGAAGTTCCTGCTGCTTTGGGGGGCATAACAGTAAGACGTGCAAGTAACTTAATTTGCAGCTGCTGCTCTGTCTGCCACCCTCTTGTCCTGGTAAGTTTGGATGTTTCACAGCATCCTTTTTTGGGAGCCTTGGCATCTGGAATTTTAGAACTTTCTTACGTGCCGTGCATCAGATTTGTTAGTCTTTGCAGAAATTCCTTCCTCAAGTCATTTTCTGTATTTTTTTTTCCTTTCCTTTTCCCTCCTCAGCTTTACAATGAAGAAATTCTTGATCTCTTTGATACCACACGTGATATTGATGCAAAGAATAAAAAATCCAACATTAAAATACATGAAGATTCAGCGGGAGGAATTTATACAGTGGGCGTTACAACCCGCACGGTGAATGGAGAACCAGAGGTGATAATTGGAATTAAATTACTCTGTAGCATGCCAAGTACATGCTAAAAATGCTGTCTGTATGTTTTGATAAGTAGTTAATGATAGAGGTTATGCTTGATTACATCTGCATCCTGGACAATTTATGTGTAAAATTCACTGGAAAAATTTATTTTCCTTAGTTTCTGTAGCCTCAAATCTGATAAATGTTTGATGTTCAGTATATACTCGCTTTCACTCGATGCTAGGAGCAGACTTTTGCTAATAATATAGTTCTGCTGGGAGAGAGAGTTGTGGCACGCGTGTAAACCTGATCTCCCAAATCTTTTCTATGTTGTTTTGTGTGTGACAGGAGAGCTTTGCGCGGTGACTGATGTGAGGTTAGGCAGCTTTCATGTGCACTGCGGATCTGAGTGGAAATGTTATCGTACTGTACGCTTTTGTACAAAAGGTGCAACAGTCGTACAGCTCTGCCGCAGGGAATGGAAGGCAGATTGCTGCGTAGCTATCGGAGAACGGTAAAAAGAGGAGTACAGAGATTGAAGTAGTTTCTTTCAGAAACCACCAAAAATACTCGGTTTGCTCATTTGAAAATCTTTGTGCTTTTTTGCATATAGGAACTGAAATCAGAGCGAAGAGGAAAGTTTATATCTGAGCTAATAAGCGTTGTGGGAACGCTTTTTATTTAAACTGCAAGCAACGTAACGTACTTCTTGTCTGTTTTCTAGATGATGCAGTGCCTGAAGCTGGGGGCTTTGTCCCGAACCACTGCCAGCACTCAGATGAATGTCCAGAGCTCGCGGTCACACGCCATCTTCACTATACACTTGTGTCAAACCAGAGTCTGCCCTGCCTTCAACACCGTATGTATCTTTACCGGTAGTGACCTTCAGGAACCATTTTTCCAAGTGTGAATACTGTTTTGGCAGCCACTGCCGTTTGAATTGCACGGTGTAAAGATGCTACAGTCATCATCATCGTGCTCGATGAGTTTGCTAAGCATTATAATAATTTGATTTAATCTGTGCATATGGAGCCATCCTCTCTCTAGCCAGAGGCAATCGGAAACTGCGGCCTTTTGCATGAACCTGCTCGTTCTCCTCTAGCGTTTTCTTCAGTATTTCATTGCAAAGTATACAAGTCAGAAAGTCTAACACGTGATTTGTCTGTAATTGGGGGTATTTTTAAGTAACCTAGTAGTTAGTGGGTTTAAGCTTGCGAACAGAAAATGCTTGGGTATTCCAGATGAAGTGTTGATATCCAAACAGAAGCAAGTAGAAAAGCATCTGATTCCGAGGGCTTTGTGTATTTATTTTAAAGAGATGCCTATCTGGGGTCCGGCTGTGTTGTTAACTCTGTGCACTCAGCTGAAAATTCAAACTGTGAATGTACTCGGAGCTGTTCTGTAGACTTTTTATTATTTTTTTTTTTATGCGACTCTTCCATTGTTAGCTGCTGTTGGTGAACCTTTTAAAGAGGAAAGTTCAGAATAAATTCCCTTTGCTGACAGCTATAGTAGCTTCAGAGGGACTTTATTATTCTAAAGGTATGAAAATTTGCAAATCTGTTGATGAACTCCTGAATATCTGGCTAATGTTTTACATAGACCACATTTTTAAGCATGTGGAATTGGATTTGCAGTGCTTTTTAGGGGGTGGAAAGCCTTCTCTCTTTTTAACATCAGAAATAATCATTTTCAGGCAAAATGAGGGTCACTCCCTGGTCCTTCATGGTACGTAACCCTGCTTTACACAGCTCTTACACACTTCTTCCTCCTCCTCACGCTGAAATTGTGGATCTGGTGCTGTGGGTAGCTGTCCTCTCACTCAGGAGGGACTGGCATCGCACTCGGAGCCCAGACAGGGCACCTCGGTCACTGCACGATGACACTGGCTGCTTGGAGGTCCGTGTGGTGGGGAGTGAGAACTCACCTGGGAGCCTTGTTTCCCTGCAGACTGTTAGCATAGCAATCCACAAGTGCTGGTGCACTTGCAGCCTTCCCCATCAGCTCAGCCACCCGCTGGACTCTTGCCTGGCTCTCTCTGCTTGTGTTGGAGGAGTAGGTGGCTGCCTTCTGCTTTATGTCAAACTGTGTTTTGTTTCTCTTTTTTTCTCTTTTTCTTTTTTCTTGGGGAGATACGAGCAAGACAACTTGACTGGAGGTGGGCATTGATAGATCCTCGATCTGTGAAGGCAGCACCCTCTTCTTTCCTTGTGGTGTTTAGGAGAGTACAGGTTAGACCTGACATTGGCCTCTGAATGCTCCTGGAATACAAATGACAACCAGCTATTATTAGGTGGCCAGGAGAGATGCAGCTCAAGTTTCTGTAGACAACAGTTTTGGGAGAGCTTTTGTTACTAGGGCAACACGCTTTCTCTTCCTCGGATGACAGGGTTGGCTCTGTCCCCTCCGGGTGCTCTCACTGGTGCCCGGTGTGGGCAGGCAGCCAGGGCTGCAGTGCACAGACACACTGCTCCTTGCTCCGTGTTCACTCTATCCATACTTCTCAGAAGTTTCTGGAAATACATTTCACTTACTAGATAAGTGAGAGTGAAAGGATGCATTAAATATTACTTTTGAAAGCTGGGAAAGAGAGTGCAGTCCCCAGCAAAGTCCAAGCATCAGAAATGGTGATTTCCAGTCTCGTGGAAGCGACACAGGTCCTGCTCTCTTCTGAAGCTGCTGCCAAAGGAGATAGTTTAAGAAGGATGAAATGTTTCACCACTATGAGACTAGTTTTGCTCGCCAGAGGTGTGCATTACCTCTGGAAGTAGCACAGGGAGCTGTGGGCTAGCTGACCGAGGCCATGCAGATCATTGCCATGGAATACTTCAAGTTTTTGGTGGTGGTTGGTTGGGGGTTGGATTTTTGGTTGGCTGTTTGTTTTGTGCTGGTTTTTTTTGTGCATTAGCTTTTTTTGTGTGTGTGTGTGTTTTTTTGTGTGGGTGTTGGTCTTTTTTTTTTTTTTTTCAGTTGGGTGGTTCTTTGTTTGCTTTTATTTTTAAGAAAAACCAGAAGAGTCTATGCTTACTGTGGTAGAAATACCTCATAAAGCCTGTAGATTGGGCTGTGTAAATGTGTATGCACTCAACATATGCCTGTTGTATGCTGCCAGGACAAGGAGGTAGGAATTGCCCTGCAGTGAGTACCTTACTAAGAAGGTCAAGAAGTGAGTTGTTTAAAGATTTTTCTCATTCATTCCTTCCTGACACCAATTCTCACTACACTTAAAGTAAAATAAAACTCCACAGTATATAGTACAGCTATCCTAAGTGTAACTGACAGGAAAAAAAGCTTATCTAATGCAAAAAGGGTAATTTTGCTGCTGTGCTTTGGGATGTGAAGTGGAAAGAGGCCGAGGCTACGGTACCTGCCCCCGTAGCGCAGTGCGTTCCTGGGCAGCGTCCCTGCCCTGAGACAGCCGTGTTAAGCGCTGGTCATCACAGCTTGCTTGGGAGAGGGAGGAGGTGGAAAAAGGAACCTCTTCATTCTCTGAGTCAGAAGCGCTGGTGGAATACTCTCTGCTAGGAAAACTGGCTTATAGAAGTAATTCCTAAAGTAAAGTTGCAGAATCATGCCACGGGGAAACTGCTGATGGGAATTGGAGAGGTATAAAATCAAAATGTGTTTCGGTGATTTGGCACACTTACGAACTAAGTGTGTCTGGTAGTTTTGGATGATAATAATATAGTTAGTTTTTTTTTTTTTGTAAATTAATTTCCTTTGACAATTGATTTAAGACTTGCATTCCAGGAGAGCTACAAATTTTATTGTCCACCTTGCTGCAGACTTGTGTAATATATCCTCCTGTTCCTCCATCAAGAACTTCATTAATTGTAGCTCATGCACCAAGTGATTGCTGTTCACAGACCTCTAGAGCTGTGTCTTCAAGAACATGTTGGTGCTTATGATTAAAGCGGAGATAGGTTTTTGAGAGGTACTGTCGTCGTTAGAATGAGTAAATCAGGAAGGAGATGGATGTGACAGTAATTGTTGAGTGAACTTTGCAGTAGACAGATATTAACATGAAACATCTTACGAAGCGTTGTGGGTTGTGCTTCCTTTCAGGATAATGCCACTGATAACAGGATAATATCTGAATCTTCTGAGATGAATGAATTTGAAACTCTTACTGCCAAGTTCCATTTTGTTGATCTAGCGGGATCTGAAAGGTTAAAGCGAACAGGAGCTACAGGAGAACGGGCAAAAGAAGGCATTTCCATCAACTGTGGACTAGTAAGACTATACAACTTCTTTCCGTAGGCTGTTGGTACCACCTTCTCTTCCTTTTTAATCACTTCATTAGTCTCTAAAGCAGAAATGCCCTGTGTGCAGAACAAGGACTGTTGCAGGAGATGCAACAGTTTATATTGAATCTTACTAGGTTCTGGCTTGCTGTGTTTTCTTGGTTGTACTAGACCCTTAACTAGCAAACTACAGCGCTTGAAACTGTTGTGAAAAACACTTAGTTATAACTTTAAAAAGCTCTTGTGGAGTTTTCCACATTTTTCTTTTTTACTTTTTATTCTGTCAAGACCCAAACGATTAGAGAACGTGACAAGCAGTTTGCAAGAAGCACGGGCGTGTAAATGTGAATAAGCTTACTGATCAATAAATGGTGATTCTTTGTCATGATTATGAAACAGAATGGAAAATAAGCCTGGGCAAAACACTTATAAGTAGAAATAATTTTTTTAATTCATAGCTTTTTTTTTTTTTGTCTGTGTACTTGCTCTCTGTTTGTTTTTTTAATTAACTGTATTAAATACTTAACATTAACCACAGAGAAGAGTAGAGCTGGTGTTTATCAGTGGAGACTCCATTTGAATGCCTCTGTTTTGAGCTACTTGGCTATGCGAAAGCTCTCTGTAATTCTCTTTTTAAAGGTGCAAAAATGCAAGTTTATTCCACATGTGAAAACGTCCTTTTTTCTTCACTCTGGTGTGTAGTACCAGAGAACTTTCTCAGTGACTCTCCTGCCATGATGACACTGGTTATATTCTGCAGTTTTTCTGGTTATACTATATGGAAGAGAAAGATAATTCAATTTCATTATTGCTATGAGCACAAAGCCAGCAGAAGCTTGGGAGATTAGAAGATGTAGGTGTATCCTTAATAGATAGGATACAGAATAGACGAAGGTGAAAATCGGTGTGATAAAAGTTACATTTTATACGATCACAAAACTTTCATTTACAGCGAATTTTAGCCCTCAGCTTTGGGAAGCAGACTGAAAGGGATGTAAGCACCTGAAAGCAGCCACTGAATGCAGCGCATACGCAGTTCTTCAGCTGCTGGCTGCAGTAGGACCACTTTCCAGCCGAAGAAGTGGCTGTACGTGGTGACATCTAGAGGAATGCTTTGTAGTTTGGCAGTCTGATCGAAGTACGTGCAGTTGCACATTAACGATAATTTTACAGCCAAACTGTTGATTATAAACCACTTCACCATCAGACACTTCCAGCAGTGAAATGCGCTCGCCATCAGTTACATAATTGCAAGCTTTAAAAGCTGAAGTTTTCATCGATCCTTATTTCATATCTGTGGAAGTCATAAATGCTGTGGGTTTTTTTATATGAACGCCCTGTATTTTATTCTAAATCTAGCGTAAAGCAGATTGATAAAATTAATTTTAAAAAGAATATGGCTGCTGCTGGAGGTAGAGATCGGCAGAGATCAGCTTCAATAATCCTCAAAAGTAAATGTTACGTAAAGGAGTTAAATCTTCAGTTTGCAGCTGCCGTGGGCTATCAACAGACAGTGCACACGAGTGGTGCTGAGCACTTACCACTGGCAGATACCAGACTGTAAGTCATCCGTTTCACTGTTGGTGGCTCAAAAGTTTCTAGATGTCTACTGTAAAAGGCAAAGAACTCCAGAAATAATCCTTTGTTACCTTTCGTGAAAGTATATTCCCTTCTGCACAATATGTAGCCCCCAGTTTATAGCTGTTTTAAAAATAAAACTACTCGAACTGATTTTAACTTGTGCATTGCACGATTTGGTGTTTTATAGCTGGCACTTGGCAATGTTATAAGTGCTCTGGGAGATAAAAGTAAGAAGGCAACTCATGTACCGTACAGAGATTCAAAGCTTACAAGGCTACTGCAAGACTCTCTTGGGGGAAACAGGTATGGAAAGTAGAACTTCTTGTGTATTTCATTGGGAATGAGCATGAATGGGTCCATAATCTTCAGAAAGCAAAATAAACGTTAGGCAATGATAAAAATGGCCACACTGTTGAAGGGACGTTCTGAAGAGAAATTATTGTCCTGGTGGAAAAACACTAAGTGCAGGGAAACGATTTTAAAGAGGACTTTTGCATTGTGGTTTTTCAGTGCTGTTGTAGCCTTACTAGACACGAGGCTTTGATTTACTTAGAAGCTCCCGTTTCCAGGACAAGAAAGAGGGGCTCTAGAAGCTTTTCCTAATCAAAACATATTTTAATAAATTTGTTAAATGCAGATTTTACATCTGTGACATTGACAAATAGAAAAGGGAGCACAGTTGAGTGTGTTTTAGCAAAGTGCTACTCCTACTCCTCTGTTTAATCCAGTACGGCCGACTGCTGGTTTTAGGAGGGCAGGGAGAGTTCTGGGCATTTCAGAAAGGCATAGGGAAATGTGAAAAACAGTTCTTAAATCCTTGCTCTATTCTTCAGAGAGACCTTTAGTAACATTTTGCAGCACTGCAGTGAGAGGAAAAGAAGAGACAGGCAAAACAAGTAACAGGCTAGAATTTTTGGAAGTGCTTTGGGGAGGAAGAAACTCAAGGCTTATAAAACAGGCAGGATTCAAGAGCATAGCTTTTCTAAGATCTTTCTGGAAATACCTAAGAATAGGATTTCTTGATTAAATCTTATATCAAATACGCTAACGAGCACTTTCTGTTTTGTGGGGTGTTTTTTTTGTTCAAACCACTTTGAGAATTGCGCTTTTGTTGAAGTTTTGACTGTTGAACATTTTCTCATCTCAGAGCTTTGCTGCTGCCCCTCCTGTTCTTCAGCTGAACTTGCATAGTTCAGCGTACAATGTACCAGTGGAAAATGCTGTCCCAGGGCATTTTCAAGGACACTCGGAGAGATTCGTCCTGTGTGGACGCTCCACCTCCTGTTGTTACTGTGACACGCTGAGAAGCCTCAGACTGGCGGTCTGCCGTGAGGGAAGAGTGGCACGTTAGCGTCGTTCGGATAACTTCTTATCCGTGCCTTGGCAAGCAAAAAGTGTGGGGAAAGCTAAATTTTAATAAATATACTATTTTTCTTCTAGGAAGTCAGATTACTAGGTTTCTATTAACCTGTTCTGTAGCTTCCAAATTCCACCCCGTGCAGTATTGTTTCTCTTAAAAAAAAAAACCAACCCCAAATTCATTAGTAGTAGGTTGCAGCGAGTGCTGAGGTAACGAAGATGAAAGCATTGTTTCAGCCTACTGTTCTCACCAGAATTCCACTCCTAAATACAGTGCTGTAACAGTTCTGAGGCAGCGTTTATATATTAATGTTTCTTGAACTATTCAAGTAAGAATATGGAGTATTGATGGGTTTGGAAAGGATTTTTATAACAGATAATACGAAAAATGGAAGCTTTCATAACTGCTAAGGCAGGGCAGCAGTGTAAAGAAATGGTAGAACAGAGGCAGTGGAGCAGTTCTTAAAAAACCCGGTTCCTTATACAGTTCAGGAAGGAAAGTGGTGTTCAAGTTGTTGAGGCTTCAAGACAGACACCTAGCAGAACCAGTCCTCTGATGTTTAGAGAAGTAATCACATTCTCACCTAAAGCACGAGTAGTCCTGATGTCAAAATCATTTTATTTTATTTTTGTTATTAGTCTCACATTTTTATCTTGAGGACTAAAAATAGCTTGGAGAACTGACAAAGGTGTGTGCAAGGTCTGAGGGAGAGTGGCTGACACAGAACCTTCCTCGTATTCTCAGACTAGTTATTCTTTCCAGGTCAGGTTCCCGGTGTGTATGGTGAAGGTAATTGTTTACCTCACAAAGGGTCGCCTCTTTTTTTTGTTGTCTTGTTTTGTTTGTTTGTTTATCTTAGTCTGAAATTGTAGCCTGTAGAGATGAGAATCCAGTCTGCCTGAACGCAAGTGTTGCTCCACTGCCCTGGAGACAGAGTGCTCTTCCTAACGCAGCCCCCTGAGCTTTAACGTACAGCAGAGGAGCAAAGCCCTCTAAAGTCTGGAGGGGAGTGCTCAGTCCCGCTGAGAATTTAGGCCATGTAGGTACCTTCAGAGTATGATCTGTAACTAGAACTCTGATTCTGAGATGGCCCCTCTTAGCTATTCTCATCTGACGTGAAATGGGTGTGCTCCAGGGAGTGAGGGAAGGGACCCTGCTTTCTCCATCTGCCACTTAAGTGATGGAGACACTTGGTTGGAAAGAATTTTTTTTTTTCTTTGCCTTTTTCTGCTTCTCTCTCGCTGTTTCTTGCTGGCCTGTCTGCTCAGACTTTCACTGCAGCAAGGAGTATATTCTCACTCTGTGTGTCCCATGGTGGGATGCCTAGAGGGTGTTGTAGGAACCCGAAGGGAAGATGGTTGTTCGCAGCTCTCTTAGGTCTAGAGTTTGGGTCCTGCTGCTTTTTGTGGAAGTGCTCTAAGCAGTGGTGCTATGAAACATGGAACAAATACAGCTATAGCCAGATGTACCCTGAGGTAAGTACTAGCTTTTGAGTTCCTGTTGGAGAACGGGAGATAATTTGCAGTGGAGAATTCAGGCAGTCTGGGACTTGGTAGAACCCAGGGTAGACAACGGGTACCAAGGACACCTAAGATGAGCATTCAGGCAACATTCAGATTAAGTAGGTGGGCACCTGAGGAATAATTAGAGTTGGCAGTCCTGACAACCGTGTAATCCAAATCCCTGCCCAGGACGTGAGGTAGATCTTAAGGACTTAAAACTCAGTTTACGTATGATTAGGCAAACAGTGAATTTGAAAAACACTTCTGGGAACACTGGATAGTTGCTTTAATCGTTCTACATGTAAACTTATAAATAATCTAACATCTCCTACGGGAGGGTGATAGAAGATCTAACAGTGCTGAACTTTGTGGTTGACACTCTTCTACTGTCAGTTAGGTCAAGGAATATTTTTGCAAATGTTAGGAAGTCGCTGTTTTTCTTTCGCCTTCTGCCTGAAGACCTGTTAGCTTCTCTCTGCTCTTTTTGTGCTTGATGTGTAATGCTGACTTACGTTTCTAACTTCCAGTCAAACGCTCATGATCGCGTGCGTGAGCCCTTCAGATCGAGACTTCATGGAAACCTTGAACACGCTAAAGTATGCCAATCGGGCACGGAACATCAAGAACAAGGTGATGGTTAATCAGGATAGGGCTAGTCAACAAATAAATGCTTTGCGCAGTGAGATTGCACGGCTGCAGATGGAACTCATGGAATACAAAACAGTAAGTTTGTCCTCTTGGGATTCCCTCTGCTTTAAAATGCTCACAGCTCTACAGCTCGTTTTTCTCTTGGCTACTTCCACTTCATACAGTAACTGATTACCAGATGGTTTTAGAAAACATCGATTGCATCACCAAAAGATGCACCAGTGAATGCCAGTGACAGAAGTAGGGAGGTGATTGTCCCCCTGTACTCAGCACTGGTGAGACCTCACCTTGAGTGCTGTGTCCAGTTCTGGGCACGTCAGGACAAGAAGGATATCGAGGTGCTGGAGTGGGTGCAGAGGAGGCAACGAAGCTGGTCAGGGGACAGGAGAATAGATCATGTGAGGACCATTTGAAGGAGCTGGGTCTGTTTAGTTTGAGGAAGAGGAGGCTGAGGGGAGACCTCATCGCTCTCTACAGCTCCCTGG
>JAAGNO010019741.1:0-30621 GCA_033439905.1 Ceryle rudis | reverse complement strand
GCCTTTAGAAAGAAGATATTGCCCTTCCTTGATTAAGTGGCATTGTGACATATTTTGCAGGTAACCATTATAGGAACAAAACAGAGGTGGTTTTGTAAGGGCAGGCTGAGTTGGGGTTCTTAGGCACAAGAGCTTTTTTTTTTCCGTCCCCGTCGTTTACCCCACACCCCCCCCCCCCCCCGAATTCATGCAGATGATGTTGAATCCACAGCTCAGTAGCACACAAATTAAGCAGTAGAGTTCTGCCTGGGAGAGCTGCTGGCTCTCCTTCCTCCTGTCTCTCCCCTTTATCAGGCAGAACACAAATCCCCTGTAGTGGTGAGCTCTGTGCCGTGTGCCTCTGGAAGAGCAGCCGGGGATTTGCCTCAATCAGCATGAAGACTGTAGCTGTGTTACCATTTAGGATTATTAAGCAACGTAAATCAGAACATGTTGAGGGCTGAGAGAGATGAGAATACATGGAAAAGTTTGCGTGGCTACTCTTCCCTGTTTGGTGGATTTGTTTCTGTACAAATCTGGTTGGGCTTTTTACTTCCAGCCTCCCCAGCTGCTGTGTGGATTCAGGTGGTCCAAGCAAAAGCTTTCTGCCTTACGCATGGTCAGCTGTGGCTGGATTTGGTCTCACTGGTGATGAGTGAGGCAGAAGGGACCAGCTAGCACTGAACAGGTTAAAAAACCATAATAAAGCAAAAATCCTGCATGCAAAGAAGCCCCGTGTTACTTAACTAGAGCTCTGTTCTAAAGGTGGCTTTTAGGTGTCACTTGCAAAACTAGTGTCTCAAATGTACAGAACATTTCTTGCTACTGCACCAAGCATTGGACTTGTCCCAGAGTTAGACCTTGAGTCTGGTGTCAGGGGAGGAACATGTGCATTTCTAGTTATCCTGCCTGGTTAGTGAAAGCACATAACTTGCCAAACTTTTATGCAGCTGAAGGTAGGTGAGGTGGATTCCACACTACTCGGTCCTAAGCACGTGGTTTCATTATTGCCCCCTGTGGTGCCTGGCCCTGTCCTGTCACGATTTCCCCCCTGTCCGAGATTGCAGGGGCTTTGCACATGTAGTGCTGGGACTGACGTTTAGTCCGTGACAGTTTGCAAAGTGCCACTGGGGTTTGGATTCTACTTTTGCATTTGATGTCTCACATGTGCACTTAAAACCATTAAAACTCATCCTACTGGCTAATACACCAAACCTTTAAAACAAAACCAAAACAGCTTTGCTGTAATTTTCACAAGCCTTCACTACACTTCAAGTTGCCAAGAGAGGAAAGAATATAGAGACACGTGACTTTTAAGTAAGTTTTGAACCATAGCCTGAAAAACAAAAGCATGGGAATACTGGAAAATGTACTCTTAGTAGTAGGAAAAAGTTTATTTTTGAGACAAAAGGTCCTACTGCAAAAGTTCAGTATTTCTCAACTCCTTTCTGACGTTGTATCGGTGCCTGTTCTGAGCTTACCCTTGATGTCAGGGTAGATAACTGATAAAAAGAGTAGCTATAATATGACAAACTGAGGTCGTGTTGAAGGCCTCTACAAGGAGTTTCAGACAATTGTAAGCACAGTAGGCTCCGTTGCAGCTTGAGAGTGTAGGAATACCTGTAATGTATGTTGTACCTGCACACAATGTTCTTCGTTTTGTGAAACTCTGCTGGGTACGCTGCAACTTCCACACAAAATGAGTGCTGCTGTATTCTGGGACGATGGGTATTCTCGTTGTCCCAGTGGTGCCGCACGCCCTAAACCGACGTGCTAATCGTTCCTATTGTTTTACAAGCTAATAGTAAGAGAAATTAAGCATTATTTTGTTACCTGAGAGAGTTTGGAAGTTGTGTTTTGCCCACGTTCGACACCTGCACCTTTGTCTAACTACACTTTGGTTTTCATCTTTATGTGGAATTGCAACTTACTGGTTTGGGGGATGGGAAGCGCATGACTTCAGTTTGTGAATATTTTGTGTCTGTGCCTCTTCTGCCAGTGTTAAAGAGGATAACACGGATAACGAGCAGGAGAAGAGAGATGAAAAAGGCACTTCGGAGAGAGAGAACAATGAACTGGAAGCTGTAAGTACTTAGAATATTTGGTTTATTTGTTCACTGGCCGCTTTAAACATTTATAAGGTTATAGAAAGGAAATTGGGAATGGGTCACGTGAAGGCTGTGGCGTCACAGTGACTGACACCCCCCACGAGTGACTGGAGGATGGAAAAGAGTAGATGCGCTTCAGCATCTTTCCATTTTGCATGCTTTGTAGGAGGAAATCCAGGAAGTAAGCGATCGTGAGGATGAAGAGGAGGAAGATGATGAGGATGAAGATGACATGGAAGTTGTCGAAAGCTCCGATGAATCAGATTCTGACTCTGATGAAAAAGGTGATGTCACTGCAGCATTCTGTAAAACTTTGCAAATGCGATCTGTCATTTCTTGGGTTTTTGGTAGGCAAGGCAGCATGTTGTCAACCCCCTGTCTGTACCTCTCGATGGGTCATAGGTCCAGGGAATTCTTTTTCTGGTTCTGTTGCTAAAACAGGTAATAGACTGCTGATCAAGCATCCTTGTACTGGCTTTAAAATCGACCAGCGGCCATCGTGTGTTGGATAACACATTTCTTTCTCTGTTAGGGTATCCAAAGTGTAAGGTTTAAGTACTGGCTTATTTTCATGTCTCGGGACTAATCACCAGGGTAGTAACTCCCATTTAGTTAATGTGGAAACGGGTAGAATTTAATTTGGAAAGGCTGGAAGTACATCAGCATTCCTCATTTTTGTGTGGCATGCAAGTTAGGGCTGCTGGAGTCAAAGGCAGCGTCACCAGCAATTCTGTTGTGTGAGTCAGGCCAAGCGGGCAAACCAATCACAGGATCATCAAGGTTGGAAAAGACCTCCAGGATCATCGAGTCCAACCTTCTACCTAATGCTTCCACGGTCACTAGACCATGCTCTGAAGTGCCACATCTACTCGCTTTTTGAATACCTCCAAGTCTGGTTCCTTCTTGTTCGAGTCATACAAACCATTAGCAGGAGTTGCAGAACCTGAAGAAAACCCCACCTAAATCCTCAGCTAACATCTTTATTCTGGAACACGTAATCTTAAGCCAAAGAAAGGACTAAAGCAATTAAACCTTTATAAGCTTGTGGGGTTCATGAACGTGTGAGTTAGTCCCTTTTCCTTAGTTTTTCCTCCTGCTTTTCTTATTCCATTCACCAGTCATGGAAGCAGAATGGTGAATGAAATAAGAAAAGCAGGAGGAAAAAGTAAGAAAAATGGACTAACTCTCAGAATTTTGGTTGTATCTTTCTAAGAGCTAGAGGACGGAAAGCTTGGCCTTGCAGCCTGCCAGCAGTTAAATTTTCCTTTCATAACCTGCTGGGTTTATGGATGACAGCCCCGAGGTGTGACTGAAGTCTCCCAGCCTTTTATATGGGGAAGGACAGATTGCTGATGTGGAGATTTAAATATCAGTAATTACAACGTATGGGCAACTGTGATCCAGTGAGGCCCATCTTTCCCTACCTCTTTCACAGTTTGAGGGTGTAGAGTGGTTAAGGAGGAGACGTGATGATAAATTGCTGATAACAGTTTCGCTTGCTGCGTCGTGCTTTGTGGTGAATTCTCCCGTGCACAACTTACATGGCAGGAAATGACGGTAACATTGTGGGGGTGGCACTTGTCTAGATTTATGTGATCCTCGCTGTCACTTTAACAGAAACCTTAATTTTTAATTCCTGAAATCTTTTTATTTTAGAAAACTACCAGGCTGACTTGGCAAATATCACCTGTGAGATAGCCATTAAGCAGAAACTGATAGATGAGCTGGAGAACAGCCAGAGGAGGTTGCAAACACTGAAAAAACAATATGAAGAGAAACTAATGATGCTACAACATAAAATTCGAGACACTCAGCTTGAAAGAGATCAGGTTCTGCAAAACTTGGGTAAGAAGTGAAACGATCATTTAAATACCGCTGTCGTGCGAGATTAAGCTGTTGAAGTTGAATTGTTTGCTACTTCCCTCACTTCCTTTTTTCAAATGAGAGAAGAAATTTCAGAAAATAGAAATAGGTTGGTACCCATGATGCCAGTCAATCATCATTTACTCAGTCTCTGCCAGAACCGAGAGAAACGTTCCAAACGGATGCCGTTACTGGCAGGTATTTCATTTGGTCGAAAAAAACATTTTTGGTTTTCAGGAGCTCTCATTTTAACATAATGCTTGAGATGGTTACTGAGCTAAAAGTTCTTTCTCACTCCTCCCTCCCTTCGTTCTTCTGATTTGCATAAAATATAAGACCTAGGATCAGTGGCCTTTCAGAGAGGTTTTACTCGCCAAACTTTTGCATCTGTAGTAGTACCGAGGTGAAAAACTAACCCTGACTCGGGAAGCTCTAAGCCACAAGTAGTTGAACTTTGGGAGAGTAATGGCAGAAGGATATTATTTCTTTCTTTTTTAAAATATACTATATATGCTTTACGGTTATAGACGTCATGGGCTTTTGCCGTTCCCTTATTCTTCCTTAGGCTTTCCCTTTTGATCAGTGCCAGAAAAGGGATGCTCGGCTTGGTGGCTCTTGGGGCTGTTCTGATCTTCTACACGTGTCTGTGAGCACGTGTGTGTGGATCTGTCTTCATGTGCTCAAATACGTGTTGTCTAGTGCAGAGAAGTCGGAAGGAAGGGTCAATACTTGATCTGTTGTCCAAGAGTGGAAAGTCTGAAGCAGTGCACGTGACGGGAGCTAGCGACAAATTCAGTTTTTCAAAGATGTTGCAGATAATGCTAAAAGCAGGAGAAGCAGTCACCTGCCGTGATGGGAAAAGTGCAGATATCCTGAACATCAGATTAAGAATTGCCTTTTGCTCTAGGTTCTGTGGAGACCTATTCAGAAGAAAAGGCAAAAAAAATCAAGTCAGAATATGAAAAGAAACTCCAAGCCATGAATAAAGAGCTGCAGAGACTTCAGACAGCTCAAAAGGAACATGCACGATTGCTTAAAAATCAGTCTCAATATGAAAAACAACTCAAGAAATTGCAGCAGGAGGTGACAGAGATGAAGAAAACCAAGGTATTTTTCAGTACAGTGAAATGTTGTACGATGAGTGCTTACTGAAAAATGGGTTGAAATCTCCTCTGCGTTTATCTACCAGATAACTCTGTTCTTACTGTCGGCTGCCCGAAAGTCTGAAAACAGAAAGATGTGGAGACTGTGAAGATGGGAAATGTTATTCCTGAGGGAGAGGGGTGGCTTTTAGCTTTAATGATCAGAAATTACGGTATAAAAGATGGAGAAGCTTGTAGAGCTTATTAGCTGTTATTCAGCACTCGGTGAAGAAGACATATTAGATGGAGGACGTGAAATTGCTAAAAGCATCTCATGTCCTGGAAGATGGCAATTTGGAAAGGAAACTACACGAGTGGGGAGAACAGCACTTCAGTGCCAATAGCTGTTCTAAGTGATGACCTCTTTACAGGTTCGCCTGATGAAACAAATGAAAGAAGAACAGGAGAAAGCTAGAATGACTGAATCCAGAAGAAATAGAGAGATTGCACAGCTTAAAAAGGAGCAGCGCAAGCGAGAGGTGATTTGATAAATCAAGCCTTCATTTGGAATAAGCGTCTATCATTATACTGTGCATTTTCCTGCAGGCACACACCAGGTGTATTCAGTGAGGAAGGCACGTACCTGGATAATTCCACCAGTCAAAATGTGTGCCATTTGATTTCTAGGATAGCTCATTTCCTAGCTTCGGGTAAAAAGCCCAACAGGAAATGGAAGGCTTGTTGGATACGTTTATCAGTATTGTTCTGTTAGAAAGAGTTTTGTGAAGATTCTCTCCCACCTTGCTTGTGTTTTCGGATAGAGAATGGATATAGTGAAACACGTATTTCCATTCCGCACTAGAAAGAGTGAGAAACAATTGTGACTTGACCGCTTCATGTCACAAGTTTTGCAAACTTACACTAGCGTGTAAAGGTCCTTTTTTTATTATTACTTTTTCCTATACGATGTCGGATAACTGAAACAATACCATGTGCTGCTTCTGTTTTTTCACAGCATCAACTCAAGCTTCTGGAAGCTCAAAAAAGAAATCAAGAAGTTATCTTACGTCGCAAAACTGAAGAGGTATCGTGGTAAAACAGTAAAGCATCTTTGAAAAGGGAATGGTACTGTATTGCTGTAACTCAGAACGCGGTTTTGGGGAAGAGGTGATCGTGTCTGCACTCTGTTTCAGGTTACAGCCCTTCGTCGGCAAGTAAGGCCCCTGTCTGATAAAGTGGCAGGAAAAGTAAGTCGGAAGCTGAGCCTGCCTGACCATCCTATACAGGAAGCAAGCTCTAGCTCATCAGTTGAGCATGATGGTTCAAGAACAGCAGCACAGCAGAAGATGAGAATTCCTGTTGCAAGGGTTCAGGCATTATCTGTAACCGCAACAAATGGAACGGGGTAAGGATTAAAACTCTTCAGTACTCTTGAGAAGACTGAAAAAGGCATGGACTTTCTAGGAGATGATCTTGTGTTCTACACTGCAGTACTTACTTTTCAGACTCGCGTGTAACGCTCATAAAATGGACCTTTTGTCGTTACCAAATGCAGTTTGAGTTTTGTGGCTTTAAGACGGCGTGGAGTAACTTAAAATGGCCTTAAAGAACAGGCCGCGCTAAGGAACCCCAACATTTCAGATCCTCTCAAACTGCCCTTTGTGGTCCAATGCCTGCAGTGTTCTTAAGTACAAAGGAAAACTTGTTTGAAAACACCTTTTAATGTATTAGTTTTATTGGTCATCTTCCACTGTGATTTGAAGCAGATCCCCTTGTTCAACAGGGAACTCTTCGGTGGCATTTGCTTTCTGTGGTGCATCACACAAGGTGCCAGTGTTTGATACCCGCTTTTCCAGTGCAGTGTGTTAGAGTGCAGTCATGTTCAGGGCTGAATGCAGGCAGCTGCACTGAAAAACTGCAAGAAATTCTGCAGGGAATTTTTATTTGTCCACGAACAGTATTCTGACCCGATCATTTGCACGTTCAGCTATGTAATTCCTGCAGACTTAGCTGTATGTTTGCCTTGGGTTTGTCACAGAAAGAAGTATCAGCGGAAAGCAGTGACAAGCAGAGTTTACTCCTCAAAGGCAGCCAGGATGAAGTGGCAGTTACTTGAACGCAGAGTGACTGATATCATTATGCAGAAGATGACCATCTCCAATATGGAGGCAGATATGAACAGGTTACTAACGGTGGGTGATCTGCTAGCCACAGTTGGCTGTACCATCATCTTAAGTAGAGAGCAAGCAGCGTGTTTACATTTGCTGGAAATGAATGGCTATGAGGGTGACATAGGCAAAGTGACTTGGAATCCATTGCACTCAGTGAAGATGCTCTTATCAGCTCCAATAAGCATTTGGAACATGGGATTGCTGTGCTTAGTAAGAAATAAAAAAAGCTCGTTAATGGGATCGTGTACAAAGATTTAAATATGTTCAGCTGTATAACTATGTCCCGTAGAAGTCACGATAGGGTAGATAAAGTCTAACGAGGAAAGGAAAACAACAGAAAGACACTTAAATGTCCAAAGTGTTTACTGATTCCTTTTGATGTAATATTATGTCTTTTGGGAAAGTAGCAACGGGAAGAACTTACAAAAAGAAGAGAAAAACTTTCAAAGAAAAGGGAGAAGCTCGTCAAGGATGGAGGTGGGAGTGAAGCAGATAGAAATGTCCAAAATATAAATGAGGAGATGGAATCGCTGACTGCGAATATAGACTACATCAATGACAGCATCTCTGACTGCCAAGCAAACATTATGCAAATGGAGGAGGCAAAGGTAGGTCAAAAGATAATGCAGAAACGGTAAAACGGAGCAGAGAAACAACTGTGTTAGCCTTGAAAGTGTTCTCGTTTAGAAATGAATTCTGTTTTGGCTGTACAACAATTGAAGCAGGGAGTGAAAGTTGGTGAAAACGTGGGTGAAGTTTGAAATTAAGAGTGCTTCTACAACTGAACTTCCAGATCTGAGTTTTAATGTCAGTAGCGTAATGCGAGTTACGATTGCAAAGCGTTTAAATGTCAAAGCTCACGCGTTATATTCTGCTGGGACTGAAGGCTAGCAGCCTGTACCATCTTCCTGCATCTGTTGATATGCTTCTGCTCACTTCTCTTGGTTCTGTATGCTATAAAGATATTTAAATATTTTTGCATGGGAGAACTTACGTAAGTTCTTTATATTGCATTTTACTCTACTTTTCAGTCACGAAACAATGGCTTTCTATGGCCTTTTCAAGCCAACTTGCTTATTTAGGGTTTGACGTTTTCAAATAGTAATTTAGTAAAAGGAAATTTGTCTGTTGCAATCGATGTAGCAGTTTGAATGTTACCGAAAGCAGTGGAACCCAAATGTCAAAACTCTCCTAATCCACATCATACCTTACATAATCTAGCGGAAAGATTCCACCACGTACGATCTCCTTGCTCTCTTGACACGTGGTAGGATGAAGGCTGAACTGTAACATTTATCAGTAGTTTTATAAGGCAGTGTTTGTGTTCCCCCTCTCCCACCGTGGGCTAATCTGTGCTTTAATGCATGTTACATCACCAGCAGCTTCTATTTTACTTGCATCAGGTTCCTTGAAGTTTGGATAGCATGGTACAGGGTTGTAGGACTTCACGGGTAAAGCAGTACTGAACACAAATAGCTTTATAAATTTTTAAGAGTACCAGAGCACTTAATACTTAGAATGTTTGGAATCAAAGTGAGGAAAAGACTAGGGGGAGAAATCTTCAAATGCACGAAGGCTGCAGAGATTGAAGAAATGCGGTGATCTCTGCAACCCTTGGGACTGGCTTAGTTTCTAGAAAGGAGCCGTCTGAGTTGGAGTTACCAAACTGCTTTCTAATAGGAAAGAAACTGAAGCACTGGAGGAGACTGGGAAGGCTGCCAAGTCTGTGTTGTAGGGTTTTTGGGGGGATAGTTTCGAAAAGGTATCTTTCAAGCATGGCTTAGAGATAGCAAGGGCATAAATCAGGGGATATTGCAGCATCTTCACCGTTTCTGTTTTCTAGGATTACTGTAAGGTACATTAAAAAGAAAAAAAAAGGCCTTTTGCACAACCTGACTGTTTTGCTTGTTGCATGCGCAGGAAGAAGGAGAGACCTTGGATGTAACAGCAGTGATTAATGCTTGCACTTTAACAGAAGCTCGATATTTGCTCGATCACTTCCTCACAATGGGTATCAATAAGGTAATGTATTCAGTGCCAGGACTCTGCCATGTAGCAGGAGCAGAGCTGTGCTGACAAAGACTCACCAGTGTGCATTAAATTAAGCCATGAGAACTTCCAGCAGAAGCTGAAATTTCCCTGAGTGATTCCATAGGAAATTATTACGGTTCTGGGGTTGGGTTTGTGGGTTGGTTTTTGTTTGGTGTGTTGGTTGGTTGGGGTTTTTTTGGGGGAGGGGTGGTGGTTTTTTGTTTGTTTGTTTTCTGTTCTTTGTTACAGAGTATCAAAAGTCATAATTACAAAAAAAAAAAAGTACTTGTGAAAAATGGTGTTGATTTTTTCCGGGTGTTTGCTAGTCTTAAATTCTGCAAAGAATCCCTGAATTGTTCTTGGGGGTCACCCCCACCTCAGCCACTAGATGCATATTTGCAAGGCAGAGTCTGAGGAATGCCAGTCAAATGAATAATTAATGAGTCTTTAAAAGATAAATAAATAAATGCCTGCAGTTGGCAGTTGATCTTTAGAGTGTGAGGAAGGTTACAGCGTACACCTTGTTTGTGGTTTTAGAGTTTTGATAATTTCATTTCATAACAAAAGTGGTGTGATAAAACATTGGTTATCTTTCTCTTTCTTTCTTTCTTTCTCCCTCCCAGGGTCTCCAAGCAGCTCAGAAGGAAGCTCAGATCAAAGTTCTCGAGGGACGCCTTAAGCAAACAGAAATTACTAGCGCTACTCAGAACCAACTGCTGTTTCATATGCTAAAAGAAAAAGCCGAGTTAAACCCCGAACTCGATGCTTTGCTGGGTCACGCTTTGCAAGGTAATTTTGCCACCTTGTGTTCTGAATAGTCAGCTGCACGTCACGTTTGCCTCCCATGCATGCTGGACTGGGCATTCTAGGCTATTTCTTTTTTGAATAGATGCTGTATTTTAACATCTTCAGTGTACTTCACAACTGGTGTGCATGTATGTCTTTAAGTATATCCCCTCAGCAGTGAAATGGAGGAATAGAGAAGGGTGTTTTTATTACCGATACTTAAAAAAATTAAATAATCTGCTCGTTATTTTTTAAAAAGACTGTGTATTTGCAATTTGGTGTGACTTTAACTTCTGAACGTGAAATTCTAAATGCATCGTATGTTAGTGATTCTGAAAGTGGCACCATACGTCCGTTACGGCATCTATTCTGCTTCTTGTGACACGATGATAAGAAAAACTTAGAACACGTTCAGGTACTTTTGTGTTTTCTCTTTTATAAATGGATAAGTTTTGATTGGAGTGTTGCTTTTGTTTCCTTGTTGCTGTTATTTACACAGACCTAGATAGCATACCGTTGGGTAAGTATGTTTAGCTTTCCGTGTACTGTACAGCTGCATGACTTACTAATTCATTCACGTTCACTAACTGGTGCATCTTAGAATTTGTGAGTGTGTGAAGTTTGCATGAACTATTCTGTAAGTGTGCTCATTATCATGAGCTTACAGAGCACTTCTTCCTCTCTGAAGCCACTCATCGCCCTCCTGTTAGTGAGAATTGTCTGATAAGTCGACACAGTAAGCAGAGCTGTATTTCAAACTTACGACTTGCTGCTTATGAAGCTATAGTATGTTCAGGTTACGGGAAGCTATTTCTTGGTGTACTACTGCTGTAGTTGTAATAAACTCTGCTCCTCTTTTTAGGTCCGAAAAAAAAAAGTAATTTTTAACATGCAGGTCATTTTTAACCTCTAGCAGATAGCTCATTTTGTAATGTAAATATTGTACAGAATGCAGGTTATATTCCACTCTTTTCAGTTGGTTTTAATTACTGACTTCACTGATTTTGAGGACAGGAGTCTTTACTGTTGTTGCTTTTAAATGTTTCCCAAACAAATTACGCTTGTTTTCTCCCCTCCCTTGCTTCTAGCCGTAAAATTGGCTGTGTTTGAAACTTGAAAGAAATCTTCCTGATGTCAGTAACAATTCCTTTTGCAATGTCTTCTGTTACTTCTAATCCCATTAGGCTGTCTTGTGCTAGTTTGCATAGGCATCTGAAACATTTCAAAGCCAGAAGGCTGCCTGAAAGCGCGTAGGTGATCATCTAGTGTAAGCTGCCGAGAACTTGGCCAGCTTCCTTATGGGTCACACTGTAAGATTTGTCAGGGCACCTTGCTGCATACGGCCAGTATTTATTCAGGAGCCTCAGTGGTTGTTGATATCATAATGCATCTAAAATGGACCCTTAACCTGTGTGTGTTCACCCCTGTGGGAGCGAGACCAGTGTTTTTCTGGCCAGGAAGTTAGCACTGCATTTTCTTCAGCTGCAGACAGGCTTTTGCTTATTAACAGCGTCTGGAGCAGTGAAAAGAGGCTTGTTAAACCCCTTGAAACAGCTCTATTCTCAATATTTTTGTAGAGTCTATCTCATTAAAGAAGCTTTTTAACACTTTGCAAACCTGGACTGGGGCTTTTAAAACCCCTAAGCCGCTCGGAACTACGCTAACACCCACTGCAAAGTGTCCCGCCGGCTGAACGTGCTGCTCGAATGTCAGTCCACACTGAAATCCAAGCTGTGGGCAGTCTGCGTTTGGAGATCGCTAGTGGCTAAACCTTTTATGCTGCAGGGAGTTCAGGCACTGTTGTAGTGAGGCTTTGATGCCGAGACCCTTCCAGGGACTCCCTGAACCAACAACCTGACACAGTTCCCAGGTGTGGGAGTGTGGGTGGCAGCAGATCCTGAGACCAGTTTGTTCAGGCTGCCTGACATCTCAGTGGCAGTACCCAGCCAGCCCCATCCCAAGCAGAGTGTTGCACTTCCAGCGTGCTTGTGAACCATTCCCTTGATGCCTGCCTTCAGCTCTGATATCTTCGAAGCTCTTAGCCATTTGAATACGCTGGGCTTGAAGCAGTTTGGGTATTCCACAGTGTAGTTGTGCTCCTACGTTCAGGTGTAGACTTAAGGGTTCAGTCTGCAGTAAAGGACATCGCGGGCTCAGGTTTGAGACCTCAGAACGGGTTTTGAATGCACACCTGCCTTGTGTGTGAATGAACCAGGTGGCATTTGCTATCCCTGCTCTTGTGAAGAGTTAACATGACCACAAAGTTGAGTCCTGAAGTGCTGCTGGAGTGACTTCTTTCTGAAGAATTGTAGGAGCTGCTTTTCCTTTCTACCTGTGACATCTGGACATTCCTGGATGTGACTCAGCCATGTACATGCAGATCTTGAGAGAGCCGGTCCAATACAATTCCCTCTGGCTGAGCTGTGCCGGTGTATGGCATTGTACGGGTGTTGTCCAGTTGTGTCTGCATCAGGGTGCAGACAAGTCATCAGAAAAGCTCTCCACTGTTCTTCAATCATTGGTTTATTAGGAGTCATCTCAGCTGCTCCTCGCAAGCTGTACTGCCTTTACTAACTTTATTGCCATTTCATCTCTTCTTGCTCAGGACTTCTTGCAGAATCTTGCTCTTCTGGCTCTTGTTGATTTTTGTTGTTTCTGTGTGCTGGTTTCTACCTGGGGGCTTTGTGCAGTCTTCCTGTGCTCAACTGCAGACAAACTGGAGAAAAATACCTGTACGTGTCAGGTCACGTGAATGTGAGCCTACAAATACAATCCCATCTTTTGTGGCTATCCCACACTTTCTGCTTTGTTGCCTGTAAAAGATGATTGCAAGCTCTTTGCGAACGGGATGAAATAACATCACCCTAATACGAATCGTATATTAAAAAAAAACGAAACAAACCCAAAAGAAGCATTTATTTTATTAATGCTGCTTTTGTTCCTTGCGAGAAGGAACAGTACTGTAGCTCCCCTCTTCTGTAGAAGACCTAGAGTAATAGCATGTATAGAAAAGGTTTCATGTGGGCTCAAACCCAGGATGGAACAAACCAGAAAGGTCCCAGTGCAATTCCCGTGATCCTGCTTTCTCTTCATAATGCTGTTGTGTTTCTGGTAATTCACGTGACATTGTGAGAACTAATACAGCAGTCCCGCACCTCTGGGGTGCATCGCTGGTGTTGATGCTGGATTGGTGTACGGTTTTAGCCTTTTCAAGAACACTTCCAGAGGTAGCATACCCCAGAAGGCAGAATTTTCCTTTTCTTCGTTCGTTCTCAGAATTCAGCTGGAGACTGTTTCTTTCCTTCCTGCCTCTAAAACGCGGACTTGCACTAAACCTACCCTTACACAAACGTATTTTAATACGGGTACCAAATACGTTGGTCCTGTGATTACAAACGGTATCTGCTTTCTGGCAGAAATTAAGTGGATAAAGCATCTCTAACGATAGAGAGATGTAGTGGAATACCATTAGAAGATGATTTTTCACCCTTAAAATTTCTTGATGACCTTAAAAAATACAGGACTTTGCAGGTGCATATTACCGATGTCCTTAAACTATACTTAAGACGTATTACTGGAGTAATATGCAAGTTAGGGGATTTGGTTTCCCTACGGTTTGGAACTGATTGTACGTATGCCCCAAACTGGTTGTCCTAGCTTCATGTTTTGCACCGTTTGCATGCAGACATGTTAATCTGATGTTTGGCAGCGTTAGCATGCGACACGCACGTCTTGTCTTTCGTGGACAGGTTTGTGTACCCAACTTACTTCGGGAGCATTTCTACTGAACAGCTTCATTTTACAATTAACTTCAACACAATTAATCCCTTTTTAGGAAGCAGTTCTATAGCATTAAATGGTGGCATCGTCCTGTTATCCTGTTTTGAGACCTAAATGCTTACATACCGATGATGTGCTTCCTTCTTGTCAGCCCAAATGGTACCCTTCTAAACTGAGGCTGGGCCTCAGCTCACCAGCAAGGAGATAACAAACAAAAGAGGAGGAAGAGACGTCTTTACTCTCCATTGCTTTTCATCCTGTCACTTCTATGTCCTGCAGTTAATTTCCTTTGCTTTATATCCTTTCTTCCAGATTTCCTTCTAGACTTTATTTCTGGTTTTCTGTCACCCCTGTTGCTCCAGTACAATAAATAGAAGACCACGTTTGGCACTGTATGCCTAGGTGTATGATTTACTTAGATCGTACGAAAAAACTTCGTTTAGATACCAGGAAAATTCAGTGGGCATTAGCTAGCAGATAAGGTATTTTAAACCCCCCTGCCTTTCATATGCTGTTCATCTACATTCGACACTGTCCGAGCTGGTTTTTATAGCACTTTGTGCATGCCCTGTTGCAGACGGGCAGACTAACGCTGTGCTTTTGGAAATTTTCTAGAAAATTTGGAGGATAGTACTGATGAGGATGCCCCATTGCATAGTCCTGGTACAGAAGGAAGGTGAGCAATCCCTGTTAACAGGTAACTGGATCTGTTTCTAGAAAAATTACGGTCACTTTTCGTAGCGCATTGCGTATCCCCTAGAAGATGCCTCTGACATTGTTTCACTTCACTTTGCCCACCATTTCAGTAGAAAGAAGCATCCAATGAAAAGATACGTTCTGCAAAAATGACTATTTTCTTTCTAACTCTGGTGCAATTTTTCTTTTAGTTCATTATCTTCAGATCTTTTGAAGCTTTGTGGTGAAGTCAAACCCAAAAGCAAGGTAGGCTGTAAAAATGGGATGCCAATAACAACTCGGGCTCTAATGGCACCTTCTCAGGAATGCTCTTTGCTCTAGAGACATTAATGAATGAAGGCATGTAAAAGGTGAACTGATGTTCACATGATTTGTATGTAATATGCTCCCGTGTGATACTCTGCTCTGAGAAGCAGGGATAAAAATGTACTTTCTCAAGATTTCATCGTTGAATTTGTAGAGTTTCCAAATGATCTATGTTCTTTCGGTTGCTAGCTCTACAAACTGGAGTGCATTTGCAGTTTAATCTTCATGCCAGAGGGAACTGTGAATATGCTTATTGTTTGCCATCTCCTTCTGAGGTCATAGAAAAGTTTATAAAATACAGGTTTGACCTCCAGGCTCTTAATTGCAGTTGGCACTGGAGGAGGATATCTAGGCTGGCTGTAATACTAATGGCAGTGTAATATTAATGGCAGTGGGAACTGGAAGTGTGTGCACTGATTGCAGTCTTTCTAACGAGCTCACAGAAGCATAAACTGAGATTGAAAAGTAAAGAAAAGCTTAACCTCCGTTCTTCTAACTGCAGTTGGCTTTGGAGAAACTTATCTAGCTTGGCCGTTACGTTATTGGTAGCATTCGTTGGTGGACAGATCTTTGGGCAGGTAAACTGAGCGACTTTGGTCCGAAAATGTTGGCATCAAATAAACACGTCACTTTTATAATGGCTCTGTTTAGGTGGGACCTTTTCCTTCCCCAGTGGTCTGTCTTTCTCTGAGAAAGCATTGCTCCTAGCGAGTATCCATTTTTTAAGAACAACTGCGTTGCACAAAGCTTGGCTCCTTTGTGAGGTTTTGCGTTGGTCTTTTTATTGTTGTGGGTTTTTTTTCCCCAAACTGTTGAAATGCTGAGTGAGTCACATTGGCCTAAACTGCCTTTGAAGGGACAAACTAAAGAAGCAGCAGGGTTTTTATATCGGAAGAAGAATCAGCGTAAGAATTCACTTTACTGCGTTCCTCTCTGCTTTGTAACATTTCACGTGGATAAACCTTCGCAGAGTAATATCGTACTCCTCTGGCAGCAATGGGCACTGGTAGCTGGTTGAAGGGATATCCGTGGAAACCAGTTGGCCGATCAGTGTTCCGTGCTGTTGAATTTGACTGGCCTCCTCTGAAACACTGCCAAAGATTAGCAGTGTTTAGTTGCCAAAAGTAGTTGCCAACCGAGTCGAGGTAGATGCTAATTACCAGTTAATGATAAGCTTAAATGTAGCACTCCTGGCATACCATAACACGTTTGTTGTAGCTTGGTTTTTATTTGTCTCCAGGCCCGCCGGAGGACCACCACTCAGATGGAGTTGCTGTATGCAGACAGCAGTGACTTAGTGTCTGATGCTAGTGCTGCAGACTCTGCTTCGGCTGGCCCTCTTGCATCGCTCGCAGAAACTCAAGAAAGTGGGATGGCTGCTGACACAAATGATACTGCTGCTAGGGACAGAGAGTTTATTCCCCCGCCAGCTGGCTTACCTTCTAAGATAGGCAGCATGTAAGTTTGGCCATGCTGTACTAATTATCCTTTGCTTTTAAAAACAATGCATGTTGCCGATTCCTTGTAATCTATTATTTTAACCTTACAAAGGAGGTACTTGATAAATACTTGAAAAAATACTTGAAGCTTACTAAAAAACACTGATAAAGCTCCTCCTTTTCTACTGTCGCCACTCTAGGAAGTATAAATGCACTGTTGTAAGTAATGTGTTTCTCCCAGAAGATGTAAGTTCTGTTAAGTTGCTTTGTCATAGTAAAATTATTGTAGCCTTGTTTCGAAGTAGTGGGGAAAATCCATCTAGTACCCTGGATGCTTTGCTGTATTGGTGCTACAGGAGATGCACGTTCTAGGGAGGCAGCGAGAGTCTGCTTAGATCGAAGAGCAGAGAGATTGAAAACGTCAAGCACTCCAACCCCACAACTGCAATCCCCAAACTCTATGTAACGTAGTAATAGTAATCTGTTTACGGTCCTTAAATCTTTCTGTGCCTCATCCTGTGTGGACCGTGCTTAAAATGAAGCCATCTACATGAAGTTGAAAGAAACACGTTGGATACTATGAATCCTCCACAGTCCTTTTTATTTACGGGTTGCACATACCTGCAGAACAGTTTTGCTAATTGAAAGTATTACTTGATGCCAAATAGAATTAAAATTATTATTGTTGTCTCTTTACTTGGGGGACAGCAGGTCTCTTTCACAGTCACTCTTTTTTTTTTTAACTTGCTCTTGCTGTTCTCTTTTTATCTACCGAGATCACTGTTGGTGTGAGCCTTTCACTGCTAGAGACCCTTTTCTTGGCTTTTTTAGGTACTAGCTCCTATAGTGCACAAACTCATGCGTAAACTGAATGCTCTTGCCACGGTCAGTGATAGGGAAACACCGTGTCCATGGCTGTCTTCATGGTACAGGTTCTGGAATTAGGCACCTTTCACTATCCATCTGTCCTCCCTGCATAATATTTTTACAGCAGTCTCCATCTAATATACATTTGCAATTTGTATTATTTTCACTGCCTATTTCTAGCATGTGCTTGAGGTGGCAATCATGAACAGTAAAACACTGCTGACAGCAATCATTAACCCATGCTGATGGCTTCAGGGCATTTTGCAATAGAACCTGCTTGAAAAGAATGCTCTCGGGGGGTGAGGATAGGTGAAGAAACCCACTTGTTTCAGCAGTTAGTGTGAGATCACTAGAGACTTTTGAAGCTTCAAGATGTAAAACATCAAGTATTATGACCTGGCATCCAAGACTCAGGTAATACCAACTTTTGCCTCACTCCATCTTCTAGAATGTATCCGTTGTGACAGTGAGCCAACAACGGGGCAAACCAGGATTTTCCGAAAGCTTTGTTCTGTGACCCAAAATGTGCATTGGCTGGAAGCCAATTCAAAGCAAATTAATTCTATATTTAGATACAAATTTAGGAGTCTGCGTATGCACAAACTGCTTCTCAGATTTGTGGTGATTCAGGGAGGTACCTGGGAGGTACCTAAATATACCTGGGCAATGGTTAGTTTGGTTGGGATTCTGTTTACAAAGATGGCTAGTGCTGTTGTTCTTTGCTCAACTCTTATGCAGCAGCCTCTTCCGAGTAGAATAGTTGCCTGTAGGTCTTGTGCCAGATGTACTCAGATATCTCAGATGTCCTGGGAAATCTAAAATGGCACCAGAAACTTGTAATTAGGTGCGTCTTGCTCCTTTTCATTTAGGTCATTGACATCATGCAGCTGGTTTTTACATCTGTGCTTAGGAAGCCCATGCCAGCGAGATTGCTGCATTGTTATAACACCTGCAGTTCCAGGCTTTCAAAAACAATTCATAGTATGATCATGCTCTTTACACCTTCTTCTAAGGATGTGCCACTGGAGTTCAAGATGGAAGACTCAAGGGACAGGCAGAGAGTAAGCGAGAGGCAGCTGACTCCGTGTCTGAGTATGCAGAATGCTGGTGTGAGGTCTGGCTCCTGGTGTGGTTTATTTAATCTGGTAGCTGCACAGGAGAGACGGAGGCAACCGTGGCAGCGTGGTAACCCACCATGGTTTGCATTACCCACCATGGTTTGCATTACCCACCATGGTAATCCAATTTTGTCATTCTTGCTGAAAGACCTGTCTGTCAGGCCGATTGTAGGAGTTGCCTTGTGACCCTAGGACTTGTGCCTTCCTAAATGCATACTAGTCCAGCACAAAGAGAGGGAGGGAGTGTGCCTTCTTCCCCCTCTTTTCATGTCCTTTGCAGAGTGTGCCTAGAGGTAAGGGAGCCCTGCAGAGAAATGGGTGCTCTGGCCTTGAGGGGAGAAATGAACCCACCTTCCCCTTCTTTTTGTGTAGTTTAGCTGCTAGGCTTCTGTGCAAGACCAGACAGGTGGTCACTTGTCCTCCTTTCCCGGGCTCTTGAAGACTCTGGGGGGACTCTAGGGTCTGCACGCAACTCTTGGCACTAGGTCCTACAGGTATGACCTTCACCTTCCAACGAGGGCTTGTGTTTACTGTGTGTGTGTGAACACTTGAGACAGTCAGTCTCAGCTACTTGAGTCAAATTAGCTGCCGTCGGTTGTGCTGTCCTTATTAAATCGTGTCGTTCTGCATGCCAGTCTCTAGCTGGATTTTATGTGCCTCAGACTTCCTCTTGAGGGGAAACTGGTACAGCTTTTCTCATGCAGAGAAGCTGCAGGTATGTAGAGCCAGAGCCTGTAGAGCTCTGAGACCAGATGCTAGTAACTGCGTCAGACAGGTGGCCTGCCAACTGAATCTTGCTTAATAAAGTTGTGTGGCACAAAATCACTTTCAGAATCTGCTTTCCCTCTTTTAGTGTGTCTTATGGTCCTTAAATTCATATAAGCAACTTCTAAACATGAAATAAAGGATAAACTGAAGCAGATGTTGCTTCCTGACTGCCCAGCTAGTGAGAAATGGGAATTCCGAAGAGAATATCCTGACTGCCTTTTCTTTTTTTTTTTTAAGACCGGGGTGAAATGGGGACATTAATACTGCCCTCTTGATCTTTTAGGTATTTTTAACGGGGAAGAAATGTTGGGAGAAAGATCACGCTGACTGTGAACTGGAATTATTTTGGAGAAGGATCTAGAGAGCTCAATTAGGGATGGAAAGCAAGGAAGGAGGGAAGAGGTGATGAAGAGAAACAGTGTAATAGGCTGTCAATGGGAAATACTTTTTCTCACGTCCTGATTTTGAATGTGATACTGAAAGATGAATATGTTAATACAGAGTTTAATTCACATGAGTCATCGTGATTTCTCTGTTCGTCATGTCTGTAAGCGGTCTATTGTAGAGGAAAATTGTGCAATCTGACATTTTAGGTCTTAGACCTTCCATCCTCTCCATGCCCTTAATCTGAGATGCATTCTCTGCTGTATTTCTTCTAGTCACTCTCTTACTATGGAACGCGTAGATCTCCTTTGCCCATTCAGGGTCTGACTCTTCGTATGTTGATGAACCACCTCGGTGTTATTTTTTTTTTATATTAAAACGGGAGAACAAATTCAGGGTCTGTATGCTCGGGAGAGACAATAAGCGAAGCACGTTCTGAAATTTGAAATCTGAGCGGGAGAATGACAGCTGCTGTAAGAAGAGCAATGTTGGAAAGGGCCTTAAAGTAAGATAATGATTCCTCTTGCTTTAGTTCTAGACAGCCATCTCTGTCAGAGAAGAAGATACCTGAGCCTTCACCTTTAGCAAAGAGAAAAGCCTACGAGAAAACAGTGGAAAAGACAAAGTCAAAAGACCAAAAACTGTAAGACTCTTTTTATTTTCTGTGAAATAATTTAAAGCTTGGGTATCTTTTCTTGAAAAACAAATGTGTATTTTTCTATTTCTTTAATTCTAGGACAGCTTTTATTGTTGGTAGTGAAATTATTCACTGCTCAACTTCTGTGTGTGGATTTTTGTGGTTTGCTTTTTTGTTGTTTGTTTGTTTTCTCCAGAGTGTTATTCTGTATAAAATAACTTGGGAGCAGAGAGAACCTGAGAAAATGTACTTTGGAGCATTTATAAATGACTTTTTTTTTTACTGAACTCCATCAATTTCTCTAGAACAGCATTAAAATGGATTTCTTCATTTTACATATGTGTGTTTTCTACTTGAAGCTTTCACTGTTAGCTTATAAACTTTGAACGTTGTGCCACCTTGCACTCTGCAGCGGTTTGTTATTCTTAAATTTACCTTCTTTGGCCAACATCTGTAGCCAGCATTTTTTAATTATATTTATTCACTTAAGAAAAGAGCATCTAACATTTGAGGCATGTTGCATTTAACTTCTCTAACCATTCATAACCTGTTAAAGAAGATGTTCTTTTTTTCTTGTAGCTCAGATTCTGGAGCCCCCGAGGCTAGTCTGTCACCTCCTACTTCCCCACCAAGCCGGCCCCGTAATGAAATGAATGTTTTTAGTCGTCTTACTGTTTCTCAGGGAAACACATCAGTTCAGCAGGATAAGTAAGTCACAGAGGGAAGCCTCAGCCCCCGACGAGGGAATTGCAAAATGCGTTCAAGTTATTAGCGTAGTATCTGTAGATATTTTGCCCTTCTCCCTCAAGACAAGAGGAGACATTTCTCGTGTTTTCTTGTAGTTCTCAAAGAAAATACTTTAAACTTCCACAGAACCATTGTAAAAATCCAAGAAAAGCAATTTCCTGCTGAACCTTGTTTCCTGTTTCCTAGGCTATGTCTGGTATTTGTCGTTTTTAGCCCAAACTAGAAAAGAGTGGTAGAACTCTTAGATGTATGTGTATTTATGTGTGTATTTACCCTTGAAAGTAGGATTTAGCTGGCAGTAGTGCTTTTGACAGTTATTTGGTTACTCCAGCATTTCTCTGAGCGCTGTCACAAGAGCAGCCTGGAGGCTGGGATGTTGAAATGGCTAGAAAACAGTTGCTTGGAGATTATCCAAGTTACTGAACAGCAGGAGATCCTCTAGAGGAGGAGGTGATGTGATGATGTTCGTGCCTTGGTTAGAAGTAGAAGAGCTCAGTTTCCTCACACATTAGACACCTGTTAGGAGCCTTACACCAAATTGCAACCGACTTGACTCGGAAAAAATCTTTGCATGTTTCAGTACTGGTGCTGGTGCCATGCAGCACTTAGAAGCTGCAACTCGCTCCTGGAATGAACCTTCATTTCTTGCTGTAGCAAGGCTAGAAATGGCTCTTGTCTGTTTACACTGATGTTTTTTACAAAGCTTTGATTTTTATCTTTTTTCCAGTGGTCTCCAGAGTCACCACACACCAAGCAGTGGCTTGCAAGGCTTTCAGTAGTTTAACTGTGCTTGTAACTTCTTTATCTGCGCTACGTTACCTTTATCTTATTGCTAACTCCCACCTAACCCTTTTAATTTTCTCTGGACTGACTTGGAAAGTCAATCAAAGCTGCTGAATCTGATTTGAACTGAAAATTAAGGACATCTTAATGTATACTGTAACTGTTCGTGTTTGGGGGTACTTTTCCTTGTTGTGTCTTTTCTTGGGTTTCATTTTGGAGCACTTTTGATAAGGAGAGGTAAAGGGTTTTGAACTTGGGATCGTTTGTAAATTGCTGTTCTTATTTCAGGGGGCTATCGATACACTTAAATATTTACATTTTTATGCTTAACATTTTACGTGTTTCTTCTACACTTAACAGGCATTGATGTTCAGATTTTTTTTTTTCCTCTTGATATTTTCAGCAAGCACTATGTTCCAGAGGTTAAATTACGCATCCATCTTCTCCTTTTGCTTCCTTGCTTTTACTTCCGTAAGAAAATGTTGGGGAAATAAGAAATGGGTCAGCTAGTGTTACTTGGCTTCTTGGGCCGAGACAGTCCGTCGGTGTAATTTACTGCCGAGAGTGCTATTTTAAGATGATAATTATTATTCTTCTGCCCCCTCTCCCCCCATCCCTCATATTACCTATCATGTGTTTAAGGTATACCCTCAGCAATGCTGCATACTGTATGTGGATTTGCATTGCTTCTCTGAACTGGCCGTGCTGTTGTTTGTTCTTCTCATATGGAGGCTTTACTTTGCTGATACCTATATTCTTTCTCCTCACAATTCCACCACTGTTGATTGTAGGTCTGATGAAAGTGATTCCTCTCTGTCGGAGGTACACAGGTACTCTCTCTTTTCTGTTTTCTTGGCATCTCTCACTGCAGTTATTCCAATTCTTAGCAAATTTCATTTTGCTGCATGAACTTTCCTGGTACTTGTGCACTGTATCGCTTTTGCCAGAAGTATAAAATCTGAAGTTTTGGTCAAGCATGTCTCCCCTTCTTTTTTAGGGACTTCTTTATCATTGCTGAGCATGTTAGGTGTTTTCTTTTTAAATGAAGTCTGGTAGAAACCTTTCCTTAGATACTCTCTTGCTCTGTTTTCCTTAAAAAAAAAAAAAAAAAGAGAAGCCAACATTTTCTTAGGTTTTATGTGTTTCTCTCTTTCTTTTCATTTTTCTTCTGTTGTGTGCTTTGGTCATTAAAAGTTAAATCCCAGTGTAAATAAAAAGAAGTTGGTTGGTTGCTTGGTTGGTTGATGTCTTTCTGACTGAACACGCAGGGGCTTAAGAGATGAAGGACATCTCCCCACTCATGTTCCTAAAGTGTGGCTTAGGATTTTGGTAGTCAGTGAAAAAATAGTTTAGCAAGAGGAGGGCAGTCAAAGGTAACAGCTTGATGGTGGCTTTGTCTGGTCATGGGAGCAGCTGTAGCATTTTTGTCTGTAGACTTCAGAGCACTGCATATAGGTAGATTAACATCTCAGAGACACATATTTTACATGGCTTGTCAAGGGAGCGCACGGGTGAGAAGGGCAACAGGAGTAACTCGGGCTAGAGGCAGTGTGATCCACTGGGGAACACTACAGACAAAGCCCTCCTAGTTTTGTGTGGTGTTAGAAAACAAAAGCATAGAGACTTAAATTAATAACAACTCGTTCCTGTATTCTCGAAAACATAAAAAGGTGGAGATTGAAAGGTGAATGCATTTCCAAAATGAGGAGCTCGATGTCAAATAATTTCTATGCTTCTAAGGCAATATTAACATTAGTGAAATCTGTGAAAGGATTGTGGAGAGGTCATGAACTGTATGAATGAAGATGTCCTGTGCAGTAAGAAGGCATAAAATAATAATCACCGAATCACAGAATGGCAGGGGTTAGCAGGGACCTCGAAAGACCGTCTAGTCCAACCCCCCTGCCACAGCAGGATCACCTAGAGCAGGTCACACAGGACCATGTCCAGGTGGGTTTTGAAAGTCTCCGGAGGAGACTCCACAACCCCCCTGGGCAGCCTGGTCCAGGCTCTGTCCCCTCACTGTGAAAAAGTTTCTCCTTACGATTACATGGAACCTCCCGTGTTCCAGCTGCACCCGCTGGCCTCGTCCTGTCATTGGGTGTCACTGAAGAGCCTGCCTCCATCCTCCTGACACTCGCCTCTTACATTTTATTTATAAATAATATGTAAATATTTACACATACTCATACCAAGTTCTAAGGTACTAAGATAAACCAGCTAATGGTCTCAACGTTAGGTACTATCAGGAAGGACTCTTGCCTTCCTGTAGCAAACTTCTGGAATTTTGGCAGTTTCCCAAAGCATCTGGCACTCTTTGGTTTGTGAGATAGGGCGATGGCGTGGGACCTTTTTCTCGCCGTTCTGTGTGTAATCCCCTGAAGTGCAGGGCAGTGAGGCTTAACTGCAGGCCAGTCAGGTCACAGCACTGTATTGCCGTGTTCGTGGGCATTACCTTCAGGCTTTTCTACACTTCCCAGCAATCAGCAGGGTCCATGTACGTGTGCAGTTGTATGCATGGGAGTTTTGGCTGCCAAATGATTTTTATTTGGTGATGGACAGTGATTTGTTGGTTTATTTATTGGGCTGAGTTTCAGTCTTTTGGCACCACCACAGAAGTAGCTACACCCCGACCCGGGAAGATTTCTCTGGGGTATCAACTCCAACCATGTCCCCTTGAAGCTGTTTGAGTACAAGTCTGCCAGAGGGTTTGGCGTGCAGTAGGAACCTTCCCTGGGCACACAGATTAGCAGCAGTTCTCCAAATCTGCCTGTGGAAGGCAGTTGGTGTGAAATGCCTGCTGAGTGTAGAACTAGCAGCGTACATTACACTTGCTCCATTTTTAGATGTGCTATTTAGATCAAGATGTCTTTATGCGAAGTCCTAGGCATCCAGGTACATTAAGCATCCCGGTTCTTTCAGCATTACACAGAGTTTCCCGTGTACCCCGCATTCAGCATCTTGTCTTCTTTCCATTTGTTTGTTTTCGTGTGTGATTTCCTTTAACTGATAGCGCAGAGTTGGCACTTGTTGAAATACTAAAAACCCTACCTAGTTTATGAAAGGCATTCAGCTGTTCTCCCCTCACATGTAAGAAAATTAGATTAACCTTTTTCCCCTGCATTTAAGTAAATTAATTTTATCTGTGTCTATTATTTATGCCCAGCTCACAGTCTCTTATTTCCTTTAGGGGGATAATTAACCCATTCCCTGCTTCAAAATGCATCCGATCATCCCCGCTTCAGTGCACATATACAGCTGAAGGACATACCAAGGCTGTGCTTTGTGTTGACGCAACTGATGACCTTCTCTTCACCGGATCTAAAGGTTGGGCAAACTCCATGCATCCTACAGAGGCTGCTTTGACAGCTTGGGGTACTCTGAAATTCTCAGCTTGTGCTTAGTGCTATAAACACAGCAGAAAATTGTCAGGATCCATTCTGCAATGGAAGCTGAAGGATTTGCAGTAGTTACCTACAGAAAAGTAACTATAAAGGAAAAAAATAAGTGTAAAGAATAGCACTGACACTTGCTGAGCGATACAGTAGAACCAGTCATTGCAACCTGGTGTGCAGTGCGAAGTAATAGCCTTTCGCTGCGCTACCTGCAGTGCTTGGATCGAGTCTTTCCACTGCAGTTGACTCGTAATAGACCTGAGGTCATTTTCTGCTTCCCTTCTGGGTCTCGGTGCCTGTCCCTTGAAGGGCATAAGAGTTGGATGGCCTTGAGGAAGATTTTTAGTAGTCACTGAACTCCTTACTGTGTGGCACAGCCAGACTATGAGCTCTTCAAGTTGGTAGACTCTTGGAAGAAAACATTTTCCTCCTGTCTTTGGTGACTTTCCATTGTATATCACTCAGTTTGGCTTGTGGATAACCTCGTGGGTATTTTTATCAGTGGTTATTTTTCATGAACACTCTTTTCTAATATCAATCAAAAAGTTATTTTTGCATGTTCTTTTTCTCTAGGCCTTCTCCTATAAGGCACTTATGGTAAAGAGCTTGCCGTATTCCTAGTCGTGCAGCTGAAACTGTGGCACAGTCTTAGCTCCCAAATAGAACCTGTGTGATGATAGATTTGGTTTTTTAATGTTTTAAAATGTGCCTGCTGACAGGGAGACTCCCCGTTTCCTTAGTTCACCTAATGAATAATCCCTGAAGTTTTAGGGCTGGATTTTATCCCTGTATTAACATAGAGGTAGCCGCATCAGATGCAGCTCTTCCGCTGCCACTATTCAGGTATGGTTTCTGTGGCTGTTCCACTAAGCTGGCTGTTAAAAATACCGAGACACCCTCTTACAGTGAGTTGGCAAACTTCTGGTCTCGTAAGTTTGAAGCCAATGTTTCACCATTTGGGGCAGTGTATGAAATTGCAAAAAAGGCAATACGTTTAGTTTTGGTAATGTTGCCTAGCTGATACGTATTGAGATTCTTAATTTGGTGGCTGTGGCGGGGAGGGGGAGGGCATTTTTTATTATTATTTTATTTTACGTCTAGATTTCTGTTCTAAAGGGTCTTGGGGTTTTTTTAGTGTGGTTTTTTTCGTTGTTGTTGTTTTGGGTGGAGGTTTTTTAGCATCTAAATATAACCTATTGCAAATGTTGTAAGTATTTGCTCTTGTCATATGCTAGCTTTCTCTTCAGCCACTACTTATTCCAGTAAAAATGTACTTCTAAAATACGTGGAGTGGTACAGGCACTGTACAACAAGGAAAGTTTCCTGTGTTCTCTTTGTGTTGAAAAACCCTTGAAAACTTCTATGTGTTTGGTATTTTAGAACTCTAAAGGTTGCAGTAGTTGAATTCCTTTGCTACTACATGAGAAGTGTGACTAAAGCCCCCTAAACTGGGATTTTCAGAGACTCCTAAAGCACCAGCTAGGTTGGATCGCTTCTCCCTGCTGTCTCTGTCACGCTGAGCCTCAAAGACCCTCCTGAACTATCATCTTGGAGAAGAACTCTTCAATTTAAAAAATGGGTGGTTCTTTTGATCTGTCGCCACCCAAACTTTACAGCCTCTAAACTGCCTGTATTCCTACTTTCCTTGATGGAATTTTATCCTCTTAAAATGCTCGGGAGCAATAGACACATCTTGAATGCACAGCATTTAATGATTAACTTTGCTTAGTTTTGGTAATGGTAGATGATGCCCACGTATATTGTTTAAAACTTGTTTAATTTAGCTGGTTTTCTGCATACCTAAATGGAGGGATGTGTATAAGTGCAAATGAATGTGTACTTTTCTTTTTTAAATTACTGAATTTTGGAAAGCCACGACTATGAGACTTCTGTTTGGGCTTCATCATTCTTCTTTTCTCCTTTTTGTTGATGTAGACCGGACCTGTAAAGTCTGGAATCTGGTAACTGGACAGGAGATTATGTCTCTAGGGGGTCATCCAAACAACGTCGTTTCTGTTAAATATTGCAACTACACCAGCCTGGTCTTCACAGTCTCAACCTCCTACATTAAGGTGTGGGATATCAGAGATTCTGCCAAGTGTATTCGGACACTGACGTAAGTATGCTAAACCTCGAACTCCAAGGGTCTGAATGAGTCTTAATTTTAGATACACTTCATTATATTTAATTCAGTTGCCCATCGGTGTAATTCAAGTACACGTTTTCCTGAGGCTGGAAGCTTTCTTTACATGTTCAGGCGAAGTCAGGGTGGGGTACTGATAATATTTGGAAACACAAACCAGTTTGCCTTCACGCCTACAGTGTTTTATCAAAAGCTCAGTGTATATAACTTTTGCTCAGGTAAAAAGCTTTGGTTCTAAAGGGCGTACAGACAACAGAATGTACGGTTTATTTTCTTTTTTTATTTTCCTTTTCTTTCTCTCCTTCCTCCCTGTTCTCAGGTCTTCGGGCCAAGCGATGCCTGGTGATGTGTGTTCGGGAAGTACGAACAGAACAGTCGCTATCCCCGCTGGAGAGAACCAGATCAATCAGATTGCGCTAAATTCAACAGGCACGTTCCTCTATGCAGCTGCTGGAAATTCAGTCAGGATGTGGGACCTGAAAAGGTACGGATCACCAGCAGAAAGCATGTTCTTCAGGTGGTTACACCTGCGTGTGAAACAAAGCCACTGAAGTGCTTCCTGTCTATGGTAATGCCCATGACCTAGGGAAAATATGGTCAAGGTCTAGACCAAAGAATCCATGCTGTGGTGGCTACTGAGATAACGGAGGTGCTCATTATTTCCCCCTCTGTTAAGGTTATGGTGAATTATTTCAGAAAAAACTAAACCACAGTGTTTTGCTTAAGACAGGCGTCAGTAATTGTTGTTAGGATGGTGAAAGCCAATTGGTTTGATATATCATTGACACGATGTAATGTGGTGTGGGACTGAGAGCCACCCTATAGTAGCACTTTTACAAACGGGGACGTGCAGCACCCAATGACCGAAAAGACGTTGAGAGGTCTGATTTGTCTCTACTTTTACATTTTTTTAATTCTTATTTTACAGAAATAGAAACTTCTGTTTACACAGATTTAACATTTCCCCGAGGATAGGAGCAGTGCAGTACATGTAAAGCAAAGGGTGAATAATGAAAACGTAAGGGGAAAATAAAAGGATCCATTCTGGCAGAAATTGTGCTATAGACTGTATTGCATATGTGAAAAAATAACAAATCCTCATTGCTTCTCTTATTCTTGAAGATTTCAGTCTACAGGAAAGCTAACTGGTCACCAGGGTCCTGTTATGTGCCTTACCGTAGATAGAATTTCCAATGGACAAGATCTTATTGTCACTGGTTCAAAGGATCACTATATAAAGGTAAAGTGTCAGTATTTTCTCGTTTAGTTCTTTACATCAGCGCGGGGTGCAGGCTGCATCAGAAAGGACTCGCATCTCCGTGTCTGAAATCCGATATACAAGACTGAAAATCTTTAATTGGCTGTAGATTACGAATAATGTTCGGTCTTAATAAACACTCATCACTTCAGTGCTACTTTTATTTCATGGTGGAACACGGATGGATGGTTGTCTGTAGTTAAACTTTTTCTTAATCCTCAGTAAGGTGGGCAACAGGTGGATGAAGTTTTGGAGAAATATCCATGACACGCTTAAGTAACATTGAATTCTTGGATGTACCTGAAGGCAATGCCTCTGTTCTGGAGTGCAGACCTGATTGCTTCAGCAGAGACCTTCTATGTGGTCCTCAGAGCAGAGAGTCTCAGATCTAGCCCAGGCTCTTGCTTAAGTGTTACGCAAGTTCTGCAGTGGGGAAGGAGAGGGAGGTCCTTTGAATTGAATGTGGTAACTTCTAAAATACCTTTAACTCTCTTTAACTCACTCTCCCTTTTTTACTGCTAAGCTTATTCATTTTAAAAGGTCAGTGAAGAGCAAACAATGGGGGATGAAGTCTGACATTTGCTTGTGAAACAGAGGTAGTGGTTTAAAAAGTTACAGCTCATCTGTTCCTCCTCAGCTCAGCTCAGCCTAACCAGGCGAGCTGTGGCTCCCTACAATCCAAAATGAAACAGGGCTGCTTGGACTGCAGCTCCAGGGACGAAGACCCGAGGGGTTTGATTATGCCTTAAATTGTTAAAATGGCATCACTCGACTCTGTTTTAAGATCCCATTCTTTTAGCACAGGCAAGGGGAGAAGCGTGTCTAGTCCTTGGGAAGCATCAGCGTGCAAAGGCAGGTAACCCTTGCCAAAACGCCTTGTCCAGCAAAATGCCTCTTCCTGCCGCTGCCTGTGCAGTTCTCCCCGTGGGAGTCGTTTTTCCCCACACCCTCACGACCTCTGTGTGGTACAGTCTACATAGGCTCTTCCTTGTCAAGGTACACAGTGTCTCATCACCAAGTAGTAGTGCCTCTTTCCAGAGCAGGCTTCTCTGGAGTCAGTGAAGCATTCCTGCTTTCAGGCAAGAGGTAGAAGAGGAGGAGTGGTTCTGGCAGATACATTCTGTCAAATACACATCGTGATACAGTAGCCTGTAATAAGACTTTACAAGGTTTTCCCCCTGAAGTTATTTGCTGCAAGTCTTCCAAGCTGGTTAGGCGGTGGAGAATTTTGCTTAACCTTTGATCATTTATTTATTCATTTTAGATGTTCGATGTGACCGAAGGGGCTCTTGGAAGTGTAAGTCCTACACACAATTTTGAACCTCCTCACTACGATGGCATTGAAGCGCTTGCTATTATGGGAGACAACCTTTTTAGTGGATCCAGAGATAATGGAATTAAGAAATGGGATTTGGCTCAAAAAGACCTCCTTCAGGTAATGGAAAAAACAGCCATGCAGCTAATGTGAGAGTCATGCTGTACAACAGCTTTCAGGATGTGTAAATGTTCAAGCTCGTACAATGACTGTTCACTTAGATGCTGATGTTTTTAATAGGGAAGGCACACAGCACTGACAGTAACGTACTTGATCTTTACACTGGCAATGCAGCTGCTTTTTTCGGTGTGTGTAGCATCAGGAAATGCTGATGAAGACGTTAGCCCTCTATTTTAGCCCTGGATTATGTGGGGTTTAGGGTTGGTTTGTTTGGGTTGGGTTGGTTGGTTTGTTTGGGGTTGTTTTTTTGCTCTGGAGTGAAAGCAGCACTTGCCTCCTCTGCGACTGGAACCATTTGACATCATCCTTGTTATTGACTAGTTGGTGGATTTTGGAGTGGGAACTCATGATAAGCAATGCTTTAGTTCAGGCTAGAGAATATTTTCTTGTGGAGGGGGTTTACAACATGCTTCACCTAGTCTGCTTTCTAAAAAGATCACACCTTGGATCTCTATTCGTCATCTTATACAGAGTCTCAATTTAAATAATGGTGAGAAATGGGAGGCAGAAGAACAAGTGCCAGAAGGTGCTGCTGGTTTTGCAAAGGTTTGACTAGATACCGATCATTTAATAATGTTTGGAGGGAGGGGGAGCGTGCCTTTTGTGCACATTTAATGCGCAGGCTGATAGCAAGGAAACAGAACATTAAAATTTTGGGACATGAGAGAATAATGGATTGATCACCTTACGAAGACAGCTCTATATGGGTGTGGTGGTTTGAGCGTGGCTGGATGCCAGGTGCCCACCCAGCCGCTCTGTCACTTCTCCCCCTCCCGCCCTCAGCT
>JAAGNO010019739.1:46258-68644 GCA_033439905.1 Ceryle rudis | reverse complement strand
CATGGGGACAGTGGCTCGCCTCCGTCCATGCCACAGCTCCGCTGCCGTCCGTGCCAAGAGCAGTAGCCAGCTTCAAAGTTAGAACTAGAAACGCTGTCAATGAATAAATGGTAGGAACAAGCCTCAGCCAGCCCCTCCGCGCAGCGCCGGCTGCAGAGCTATCGCACGCCCGGAGTGCCGGGAGAGGCAGCCTGCAAATGCCAGCCGGCTCCCACTCCTTCTCTTTGCAACTCTCGGTCGCCTCCTGATTTAAAGCTTTGCACCAATCCCCTTTGCCCGAAAAGGAGACGAAATCTAGAAAGATGCCAGGCTGCGAAAGGGGACCCCAGTTACCAGCGCTGTTACCAGGCGCTGCCAGGCCGAGGAGAGACAAAGTTGCTCAGAGGAATGCGAAGCGGGTTCCCCAAAGAAAAGGGGAAGGGAAGGGGATCATTGCTTGGTGATCGCAGTCTCTCCCTCCCATTGCCCCCTTCTCCTCCTCCTCCTCCTCCCTCCCAGCCTTACTTACCTCTGACTGCTTAGGAGGCCTTTATAAGTTTCCATCGGGATCAGATCCAAGGTTGGGGGGATAAAGCGTGACTGTTCCCAGAGAAAGCAGCTCACACAAGTTTGGGGGGTAAGACTCCCCGGAGGATGTTTAACGAGCACATCGGGAGGCCCGCGATGCTCGGGAGCAGCTGGAGACCCTCGCCAGGAATTACCTTCATTGCACGGTAAGGAGCCGAGCATGGTATCCCACGTCCTGGTCCCTGCATCCCACATCCCAGTTCCTGCACCCTGCGTCTTGGATCCATGCATCCCGATCCTCACACCCCTGCACCCGGCATCCCAGTCCTCTCATCCCAGTCCTCGCATCTCACACCCTGCAGCCTTGATCCCTGCACCCCGGGTCCCTGCAACCCGCACCCCCCATCCCGCTCTCCTGACGAGCTGCAGCCACTTCCCAGGGGATTGCAGGTTGTGCAGATGGGGGAAAAAGTTTAGAGTGGCGATTTGCAGAGAGGTTTGCTGATGAGACTCAGGCGCCAGGAGAAGCAGGGGGATATACAGGGCGGGGGAGGGGGACGACAAAGGCTTTCAGTCCTTCAGAAGACAGGTAGGGTGCAGGGGTCCCTTCTAGTCCACAGCTGGAAGAGGGGAGGTGGACAGAAAGTGGCTGGCTCACCCAGGGTAAAGCAGCTATGTCCAGATGTTGCCCAGAGGTTGCTGCTTCTGCAGAGGCAGGCGTTGGGAGTGAAGGGAGGAGAATTTAAGCTTACCGTCCTATACCCTTCCTTAAGCTGGGTTGGAAAGTGCCAAGGCAGTACCTGAGAAAGCCTTGCTGGGTACACAGCTCATCTCACTGGATCTACTTCTAGGAGGGAGAGAGAGGTGGAAACCTTAAAGAAATTGGAAGTGCTTTGCTCCTCCTGAGGTATCTTCCCCTGGAGGGACCTAGCTCACTCCAGGATCCTAAAATTGAAAGGCTTCAAAAAGAAAGAAGAAATTAGCAGGGATGATAGAGTCAATGTAAACTTTCCCTCATATATGCCTGTATACCTTTCTGTCCATGTGAGTATGCATCCAGCAGTATAGGTATATGTGTGTGCTTCTAGAGTTGTTTGTGCCGATGTATGTGCCTTGCCTATCTCCCTGTGTCTCTGGTGTGTATGTGCGTATATTTATGCTTGTGTTTACTTGGATGCATAAGATGTATTCTTATATGTAGAGCTTCATAGGAATGTGTTTTTATTCCTAGACAGTGTTTATCTAACTCTGTTTAGACCTAAAGGTGTGTGTGTACAAATCTTTCAGTTGTGTGTGTCAGGCACACGCATCTGCTGAGATACACATGTAGGTGTGAGAAAGTGTATCCCTGTGAGAGTGTGTAGGAAGGATCTGGGGGTGGAGATGGATTTTGGGGGCTTTCCCCCCCTAAGTGGTCACAGTGTTTCTATGTCATTTTACGCATCCATCCCTGTACATCAGCAATCTTGATAAAAACCAAGCAATTCTTGAAGAATTAAGCATCTTAACAATACTGCATTGAACTGAACTCCAGATTTGCTGGTAGTTTGTGAGTTCTTTGGCTTTTTCTTGGTTTATGCCACCTGCTGAAGATTATTTTACTTAATTTTAAAAATAATTACTTCAGCTTTAAAAATCTCCATCAGAAGACTGTGAAACAGAACAGCCTGGGACACAGACTGGTACCTATTTCAGCTTGCATATGTCTCACGTTGATTAAATATGCATGAAAATCATTTGAAAAGCACACAACCCACCTGATCAAATACATATCTTAGGAAAATGACTTTATTCATTTCCTTCAAATACACCTAAATCATTATGATTTCTTCTGCTGTTGTTTATGTTGATAAATGCAAGTATTACCAGAAAATGTAACTTTCTCAATTATATTCAGGAAAGTTGCACTTGAAGCTACTTTTATTCACAATTAGGGTAATAGAAAAACTGTACTTTTGTAATGTTCTCTCTGAGTGAAATCAGTAATAATACATGCAAATCCTTCTTGACAACCTGATTACTTGAAGGCTAATGCAAGCTAATTTGTCCTCTGCTAGAATATCTAATTTTTTAATTTCTGTGACTTTTTTGCTTGTTGCTTTTTATTTAAAGAATGATGCCATCCACTGCTATACTTACTATTTCTGGATTCCTGTATTATATATAAAACATAAAACACACTTCAAATTAGAAAATCTACCAATTCCTTTACTGTTCTGCAACTTAAACCCAAGCAAAATGGCATTGGTATCATGTACATTAAAAAAAGACTTCTGTCCCAGAGCCAAGATGCTTTTCTAATCACTGTTGATGTTTGCCTGGGTTACTTGCGCTGATGACCTACTTATAAGCTTCTGCAAATAAAGTTTTATAGGCAAATGTTGACAACTTGTCTAGGAGTAAAATTCTAATTTTATCACTGAAAGAGTGAATCTAAAGAAAGGTGTAGGGGTAAACATTAGTCTGGATTCACTTAATGTTTTCATACTTAATTAAATTGTAATGAAACAAAGTACTAAATCTAACTGGCAAGCCAAAAGAAAAAGAGATATATTACAAATAGTGGTTTCATTCAGTTCAGTGGCCTGTGTTACATAAGTAGAGCTGAATTTGGAAATGAAGAAAGTGTAAGATGTACTGACATTTAAAGAAAGAGCTATCTGGATGTTTTGTGCAAACACAACTCTCCCATAGAAGTGTCTTAGAGAATGTAAATCATTCAGAAGCTCACAGAGTCCCATATAGAATACTACAAGACCTAAATGATCTGGTTCTAATGTCACTTAGGTGCAGGCCAAATTGCAATTTTACCTTTAAACCTGGTGGGTTAAATTCTCTATTAGTCTACAATAATTCAGTAGGGTCTCATGAAGTGTGTACCCACCAAGAGTCTGTTTTAGCAGTGTGATTTGAGAATCCAACCAAAAGCTTTTACAGAGTGTGAGATCATTTCTATGAGGCTGTTGAACTTGCCAACAGCACCCTGCAGAAGGTCCTTGACTTTTTAGTTTTTGAAAGCTGTTTCCAAAGCCCTATAAAATGTTTGTCAGGATGTCTGCACATTGTTTCTTCCAACTTGTTGTGCTATAGCTATTGATCAGTTAGTATGAATTTTTCTGGTTGATAAAATGTGTGGCTTATTATCACTCTCAGGATGCTACATAACACAGAGATGTTTGGCACACTCCCGGATCAGGCAGCCTTACAGTTTGTGTGTGACTATGTATAACTACAGGCAGCTACTGTTGCAAAGAAAATCATGTAATATTGACTGTTGGTTTTTATTTTTTTCCTGCTTGTTGATATAAAACTGACAGCTGGTTTAAAGTTTATTCAAGAACCTAGTCTGGGTCAGAGAGTTAATGAGAAGATTGTCTTCTTGCTCTCTACTAGTGTGGAGAATAAGGTTGTGCTTTAATCCCTGGGAGCATTACATTTGCAGTGGAGGAGTATCCAGAGAAGGGGTGACCAGAAGGATGATTAGCCTGCCCCTGCACCCAGTGCTGAATGTCCAGAACATGGCAGTGATGGACCTGAGCTCCAAAAGTGTCAGGGAAGGAGCGTAATCTTCAGCTGCTACCATCTTCCTAAATCTTTCACTGTGATAATCTAGCCCTAAACTGGCAGAAAAATCTGGGACACATTTCATCTTAGGAAAATACAGATTGGCTTGAAAATCATAAGTTTATTTTAGTAGTAGGAGTAAAATGACAAAAAATAGGAATTCCTCCTGGGCACAATGATGTCTGGGAACAGGCTCGGTGCAATTGTCAGATATTTCCACTGAGACAAAAACACAGTTCATTGTTAGAAGTGTTTTAACTCTTACAGAGTAGTGCAATAGGTTCTTTTTTTTTCTAGTAAGACCACAATCCAACGTGTGACCTAAATGAATTTGCTGGTTTATCTATTGTCTTATGAGGTTTTAGGGCATCTTATTCCAGGGATGTTCAGTTTTTCAAAAATACTGCAAGGAATATATGGTCTTGTTTCTAGCTGTCTTTCAAAAGCAATGCAGCAAAATTTCATAGTGGGTAAAATACTATGAACCTATTAAAGTAAAATAGAAGAGAATTTACTAGAGCTATAGCAAATTACACACACACACACACAAATGTTGTAGAAGTATATTGCTTTTATCTTATATTGACCCTCTCAAATATAAAATGATGAAGTTGGAACTATTATCATGCTATTGTTCATAGCCATGATGACATTATGGAAGCATTTATGTAGTTAGCAATTGTACTGCTCATATAGGAACATATGGGCTCCTCAGGCTGTCTAGAAAGCCTTAGTAACAGTGTAGCAGCTTTTCCAAACCTTCTAAGACCTGACTTACCTGCATGCAAAGGAATCTTAACCCCAATTACTGAGACAGTCTTCTTTCAGATCATTTTAAAATCTCGTAAGTGACTTGACCTTGATAGTATTGATGACCTTGACATTGAACTTCCCTTTCCCAGTACATAGAAAGGGGTACAGGGCAATGGCCAAGTATATAAACTGCACCAAATATGCATCAAGTAATGTATGTGCAGAGGGAGTGATTGATGAACATTTCATGGATGAAATGGGAATTTGGAGCAGACTTTTGATCAGTTCAATGAGACCTTGAAATTATCCATTACAAAAGTGAGTAGTGAAGAAAAAATGTTGTGAAGACAAAAAAAAAGTTGAGGAAAATAGATCTGTAGGATATAAAATGTAAAACATAAAGAGAAGAAAATAGCTTGATAGGATAGGAAGGGAAAGAAAGAACAGTAAAGACACTCTGATGAGTATTCAGGCTGGAAGAAAAGTAAATGGAATGGTAGGTCAGTTGTGGAATGAAGAGACTGTAAAGCAGGTGAAGGTGGTGAAGAAGACACTCTCACTAAAGAGATTAGAAATTATCATGTGATCCAACTAGCAGTGCAAAAATATTGCATATTATGGAAGTGGTAATTGCAAAATTTAGCCAGGCAGAGGACTGCATTCAGGAATCCTAACTGACTAAGGAAGGGAACAGCATCAGAGATGTAGTAAAGAGTGACCTAGTAGAAGAAATGTAATAGAGATTATTTTTTCCATTGTAATTTGAAGTAATAAAAAAGATAAAGAAACTAGGTGGAGAGGTGAAATGTAAGAGAATTACATTATTCTGGTGTCCCAGAAGTCTTACCAGGTGTCAGCATGCAGTGAGCAGATATCAACAAATTATGTATATCCTTGAGAAAAGAAGGGAGAGAAAAATTGTCGTGCATGGGCTTTGGGAAACACCCAGAGATAGTACAGTAAAAACAAAGGAGGCAGAAGCAGATTGATGGGGTCTCTTAGGAAGTCAGTAGAGAAATAGTAAGATTCCAAAGGAAAACCAAACAAGTACACACAAGGGAGGATGAAGTCAAAAGCTCAGTGGGTGACCACAAAGTCAGCAAATTAATAGGTCAGAACTATATTAGTAGAATTAGTGTGTTATAAGGAAGGTATTCTTGGGAAGAAGTATGAATGTGTTAGCTTAGAGTACTCCTTAAGGAACAAGGTGCCTGAGAGCAGGGGTGCTGAGAAGGGAAGGTAGAATATGCAGGACTGCTTTTGAGAAAATGAGAGGTGCTTGAGGAGAAGACATAGGGAAGAATAAAATAGGGAAATAAAATGAAAGGGCTGGGACTGAGATGAAATCAGTGGAAAAGCACGGACAAAGGCTGAAGGCGGGCACTACTAAAACAAGGAAATAGGAGCAAAGAGGGTGGGTAGTATGGGGACATCACCTCCCACTGGTGCAGAGAAGGCAGGGCCAGGGCCAGCCAGGAGGAAGAAGCTGAAGGAAACCTGAAAACTGTGAAAAAAATTTGTCTAGAAGATAACATGCTGGTGGAAAACAGAGCAAAAAGAAAGTCTGCAGGATGTAGCAACTGAATGTAACCTCAGCTGAGAAATAGAGTAAGACCCATGCACTAGTCTCCATTCCCATGGAAAGCTCCACTTATGAGTCCATACTCAAATCAGGGACAATTTTTGTGTTAACTAAATGCTGCATCTGGATAGATTAAAATAACTTCATAACTGCATAATTTGCAGCTCTGCAAAGCTTCAGCCTCACTGGTTTGTGGTGGCTGGTCTTCAAATGCACATGTTGTTAGGGTGACTGAGATATTACCTTGCAGTCTGCAAAGGAGGATGCTGCAGGCAATTTACTGAGTCTGAGATTTGGCACCATTTGAAAAGTGTTTGAAAATCTTACAAAATACTCATACCTAAATTCTTAAAATTTACCCCTAAATGTTTTCCTAACATTTTTCATCCCTAAAAATCCCTGAATGTTGTTTCATCAGTGGTGTGGGTTCCTGCTCCACTGACATGTAGTATCAGGGCTCAGGTGGTGCAGGAGCTGTGAGGCGACCTCAGTCCTTTGCTGTGGGAATAAAGGAATCTTGAGGGCTAGATACACTCCTTCTGTCAAGGAAAGGAGCCCTACAGAAAGCTAGTGGGCTCTCTGGGAGGCTCCCAGACAATTCCTGACCTTGTTGACCTTGGCTATCTTATGTAGGGTATGCATTGCAGTTCTTGATCGTTTTAGTGTACAGCTCGCAGCATCAGGACGGTTGTCTTTTTTATATAATGTATCTGTGATTAAGGTTCCTTAGATCCCATACAGGCTCCAGCTTGCATGGGCCATGCTCTCCTGATGGGAGACTTGCCATTGTGCTTGAGTGAACACTTCTACATGCATGTTTTATAGGATGTCTTTGGCTGAGCTGTGCTTTGATCTGATATTTACTGTCTAGCAATTTCTGTATTGTTTTAGAATGATTATATTTTTATATTGTTTTTAATTTTTCACAGTGGTTGCACTATCCAGTGAAGAAATTACTAGGAGAGCATGAGAATAATTGTTCTGTTAGTGTTTGAAAATATTATATTTGTTATGCCCAATTACAAATTGTCTGCCCTGCTGTTAGAATGACATAGCCAGAAATGTGATAAAAATCAAGAAGCAAATTTGGGGGATGTTTCCTGAGCTCATAATTTTTTTTTTTTTCTTACTTCTGTGTATTTTTATGAGAAAACAGATAAACAGCAAAGGGATGAAGGCAAAGAGAAAGATAAAAATGATGTGCAGTAAGACAGGTGGAATTCAATTCTGAGTTGTTAAAACAGTTTGATTGCTTTCATCAGCTCATACAGTTAAGAAATTAAAAAAAAATCTGCAAGTACATTTAAAAAATTATAATTTATGCAAAAATATAATTGATTTTGCCATGATGAGGGAGTTTTCAAAAAAACTCATTATAATTTCTGGTGAGATTATTTATGCATTCACATGTCAAGTGTCACCAGTTGAGAATATGACCATAGACTTTTTGGGTTTTCATCACAGACTTGTAATGGCAGTTTTACTAATGTTCATTCAGTCAGAAAAGACATCTTCACTCCATGTCAGCTCACACCTAATTTGATTATGTTGTAAAAGATTCCAGATGTTTCAATGTACAACAGATGAAAGATCTTGATTTTACCTTATAACAGGTGGATTTAACCAGCATTTAACTCTGCCTTGTAAAAAGCAGGGGAAAAAAAAATCCCCACTCTCCTGGAACATCAATGTGGTAATATTGGATTAAACTCTAGCAAAATTGTTTAAAAAAGATACCTTACAATGCTGTAGACAGTAATAAGGGTCTGCTTTTCCTCATTATGAAATAGTTGTCCACAAAGTGCTACCACAGAATGACATTTTAGTAGAAAATTTACAAGGCTTATAGAAATCTTATCATTTTTTTCAAAACACTATAAGAGCACACTAAAGTACACTTGTCAAATCTACCTTGCAGCTGTTCTCAGTGTAGTCCATTGGGCTTTCTTAATTGTGTTTGCTCACTTTCTTCTTTGCAACCATCAGGGCTTCAGAAGAGCCCTGACAATAACAGACACTGAGATCAACAGACAGTGCATTTTCTTATAAAGTTGCAAGCTTACATGGAACTAATGCTCTAGGTTGAATTACCAGGTTAGTATTTGCTCTCAGAATTTGAGGAAAAGGTGGCAATTGTCTGTGTGAGAACGGTAAATCAACACTGAAGTCTGTTTCAGGCAAATACTCTTAAACCATCCAGCATGTACTTCTTTATCTTATTATTGAAGGATACGTTTACCTTGAAAAAGAGCATTTTCTTCATAACCAAGAAATCAGCTGTCTGCCTCAGGGTCTTGAAAGCAGAACAAAAACAACTGCTGTTCTAGCAAAAGCAACATGCAGTCCATGCCCTTTTTCATCCTTTCACTTGTCAATGTGGCTGTCAATAAGGATGTATTTACATATGGCTAATCCCACAGTTGATTCATTAAGATGATTTTATGGGTGAAAAGGGAAGATGACCTAATGCGGTAGCTCCAGGAATACAAATAAAGTGAGATAACTTTCAGAGAATAATAATTTTGCTTTGTGAAATGGTCTTTAAATCTCCAAGAAGAGAATAGCTCCTCTTAAAACAACCTTTTCTTCTTCACTCAGAAGTGATCTCCAATTAATTGTGCAGTTTAGCTGAACTTTGCTTTCCTTGGTATCCTAGGAGAAAAGCTCTGACAGACTGGGAATTTTAACTTGTTTGTAATGTAAACTCAGTATACTGATGGTGCTTTTTAACACTCCAGAAACTGTTTGAGAGGAAAAATAAATAAATAAATAAATAAAGCTTTGATCCTCTAAGCAAACAAAGAGGGGAGAAGGAGGTTAAATGAACCATCGTTTGTGAAAGGCAGAGAGGGAAATTGTGGGAAAGGTGTCTTTATTTTAACAGTTTCAGAGAGCATTTGAAAGACAGTTGAAAATATCAGGCACTTCAACAGCATTAGAGCCCTCTGAATAATAAAGAAAGATTTTATCTCTTTTTATTGTTTCATTGACATTTTTGAGATTTCTTAGGACTGTGAATTTCTCAATTATATCAGTTAACCTGACCAAGATTTTTACCAGAAGAAGATATCTAAGACAAAGCTTAGAGATTTATGACAATACATTGAGCATCAAGCTCAGATAAACATACTGCTATTGGCAGTAATCAGTGTGAAGGAAGGAAAAAGAATCTAGTCTGGAAGCAACACCATCTCTTGAGAGCTGGGAGATGACTTGAAGACCAGGTTTCTTGGACAAAACGTAAAATGTAATTGGAACTTCCAGTTGCAGCATCAGGGGGTGAGGAGACCCAGTAATGCCCTGTTGTCTGCTTATCTGTGGGAGATATTCCAGATCCCTAAAATGTCACTGAAATAGGTATTTTGGCCAGTAGGTAAGAAGGTGTAGTCAAGTCTCTGCATATTCCTTTCAATATGCTTGTCTATTGCACATTCACCAGTTTTAAGGAAGGAAGCAAATAGCTCCATTTAGACCTAGATACCTTAAATCAATGTCCAGGGAGCGGCTGCAGAGAATAATAGAGTCTCTTAGTTCCTGTGATTTCCTGGAAAGGGCACAAGGTCCCAATTAGAACTTACCCTGAAAGGATGCAGTATCCATTAGGGTAGAAATGGTTAGAAAGAGGCCCTTTTTTTTATGTAAGCTTCTTCATTTTCAAAGATTGTACACAACGTTCCATTTTCCTGAATGCAGCATTCATAGTTCCACAGATAATGACACCAGTAAGGATTTCTTCTGATCCATCTCCGCCTTGAAAGATGGCATAAACAATCTCTATTAACTAATACTCACTGAATTATTTCCTTAAAAACTACTACAACAGAGATTTCACAGCTTCCTGCAACAGCACATGCCTGTTCTTCCATGTTCTTATGGACAGAAAGGCTCCAGAAGTTCAACTAAATACCACCTTTTGCAACCAAGTGTATCTCACTTGTCCTTTCTGCTATAGAAATTTGAAGCAATTCAGTACTTTCCATTGTAGACTTCTATATAGCAAAGGGATTAGATTTTGGCTTTTTTAACATTCATTTATGTAATGTTCCCCTCAGTCTTCTACTCTTGACTCAATTAAATAAGTCCTTTTCTTATAGTCATGTGCATTTTTTTAGAGTCTTGTTATTCTTACTGTTTTCCTTTGGACCTTCTCCAGTTGCCCATTTGGATGCATACCCAAAAGATGAACACAGCTGATGAATGGCTTGACTTCACTTGTCTTGAATACAACATTCCTTAAAGAAATCCTTTGTGCTATTTCTTTGTTCTGTGCTCCAAGCCTCACTCCAGTTAGCATTTTGCCCAAAGACCCCTCAGGACTCTTATAGAACCATAGTGATGTCCTTGTCCCATCATCTTCTAATTTGCTACTTTTTTTCTTGACTGCTTCTGGTTATTTCTAGTTTGCAAATACATACAACTCCAACCATCCAATTGTCACTCCTCACATCCACATTGACATTACAGAAGAAAATTTCTTAGGTAGTTTGAACAACCTGTTGCTTTGCCTTTACCAGAAGGATCTGCATTGGTGATGGTTTTGGTTGGTTCAGTCATTACTGAGCAAAGGGATGGTTCATCTGTCTGCATTATCTAGCATGTATTGTGTTTAGCATGACACATTTAGCACGTGTAGTATGAAGTGACTATCATGATCACAAACTTCATCTAGCAGCCTGATTATCTACAAGTCAGAGAAAAGCTCCCTGGGAGTGTTTGTGGAAGCCTTCAGATCAACTTCAAGCATAAAACACACCAATGAATGTTGCAGACAAGAGTGATGGATACAATTATGGGACTGGTATTTGTTTCAGTATTCCAGTTACAGGCCTGTGAAAAGACAGAAACTGCTCATGTTTTCAGGATCATAACTGCAGAGCAATGCATCAGGAAGTCTCAAATGAGAAGTTTGACTTTGCTGCTGGCAAACCCACACAGAGTTCATCTACATTAAGCCTGATGAATGTGGCATAAGGCAAGAATCCAGAACTTCATGCCCCCTAGGCACAGTTTCTGCCTCTCCTGTTTAATTTCTCCTCTTTATTAAGACTCAAAATTTTCCCTGGCCAGTCTAGAACATATCCCAAACTGCTTAGGACATGGGTAATGTCAGAGGGGTCCTAATAGAACTGCCACAGCTATAGTTGCCCAAACTCTCCTTAGAGAACCCTTTGCAGCTGTTAGGTTCATGCATATGAAAGTAGTAGTTATCACCATAAAAAGAAATCCTCAGAAAGGAAGGAAAAAAACCCCAAAACATTCAGTCAAGTATCTGTAGCAATTCGTTGAGCATCTTAACATCACAACAAAAAAGTCTGCTCTAGCCTTCAAACTAATCAACTCGTTGTTTTAATTTATCTCAATAAATTAAAACACATCTAGTCCAGCTCATTAGTTCCTAGCCATTAAGCTCCAAGACTTCAATTCCCACTCAACAGGTAAGCAGCTGCTTTGAAGATTTAACTGGCGTGACTACCAGAGTACAAGTCATCACTATGCATGAGAGTAGTCCCTTTCCTCCACCTTCTGTCTAACTTGGTCACATTGGGACTGCTAAATAAACACTACTTGGATGTACTGAGTAAAGGGGAAGGTTGCTCTCCATGTAAGAGAGAACTTTTTTTTACGAAGGGATAGAAAGACATGGAGAGGCACATTTAGGCAACCACTGCGATGCAGTTTGATGCTTTTTCCCTCCACTGGTAATACGCACATTCAGTATTTAGCAGTCCCAGATACTCCTCTAGTATGGTTTCTCTTGAACGTAGATCATGCTAAGTACCCAAGATACACTTTCTCATTACAGTCAGCAGAGGCTAGCATTGTACTGTCACTTATTGGATGGTCAACAGTGTGTTCCCAAGGCCTTAACAAACAGCTTCCATGTAGAGTCATCTATATTTAATCATCAGGAGTCATCACAGTCCTCTTTTAGAGTGCTTCAAGTTTTTTTGCAGCATTTTTTTAAAGGACCAAGTAATAGGTGCTGTAGCATGCCCCATTTTCGTCCATTCTCATTTGTAACACGGTTTCCATGAGGATTACAATGTGATACTAATATAAGTAGTTTCAAAAACAAAAATACATTTGGAATCATCTGTGTTTATCTTTAGAGAGTAAGAGCTGTAAAAACAGGGGATTAAACACTAGGCTAATTGTATATTAGGCAACCTAAGACCAATTAAGTGTGCTAATCCATTCAATATTTTTTCTATTTGTTTCCATTATTATCCCTGCCAAAAGTCTTTTGCATGTATTAATTCACCTATGTTTATTTATTAATAAAAGAATCCACTTGAAATGCAGGTCTTGAATCCTATAGTCCTTTCTCAAGAAAAACTTCCATGACAGCAGTAGCAGGAGGACTTCAAGATGTGACTGGAACTCTCTGTACTGCACTTTTCCTAAAATAAAATTTAAACTCTTTCAATAAGATTAATGTGAATGCATGCTCCATCTGTATCGATTCCAGATACTCTCCATGTTTAATTAAGACATATTATTCTGCAAAATTATGCAGAGTTATATGAAATGTCCTATGAAAGTTGTCCTGATTGTACCTGACCCAAAGGAATTGTTCCCAAATTGATTGCTGATTGCTGACTACCATTATGTATTATTTTTTACATTATTTTGATGTGCAATTCGCTATCTGTTTGCCAGAGAGGACAGGGACTTATTGATAGCTTGATTATCTTGTCTTCTAAGTTCCAGAAAGCTAATTTTTTCTTAGATCAGCTACTTTGTCAGGTTCTGGCTCCCAAAATAACCCTTGAAAGAAAGCAGATTCACCATAAAATTATTCAAATAGGTATTACCACAAATATGGGAACATGAGTAACAGGTCAGGTATCAGTTCTAAAGCTACAGAAAGTCAGAAGTAGAGCATGAGTCAACACCATGGTATCATATTGTTGTGAAAAAGGGAATTTACCTGCTAGGATTAATAAATAGGAATATCTGCAAGATATGGAATGTAAATATTATTCTCTAGTCAACAGTAGTAGGGACACATTTGGGGTATGGTGCCCAGTTATGAGCATTATGTCTTAAGAAGATATCTAAATCACTGAGATAGAGTTCAGAGAATATCAACAAGAAGAATTAGAGGTGTGAAAAAAAAAAGATTTATCACAGGTAAGTAACAGGTTGAAATTCTCTCACAGTAGACTAGACCTCGGGAAAAATTTTCAATGGTAAGGAGAGTGAAGCAACAGAATAATCTGCTGTTTATTCTGACATCCTATCACCAAAGGTATTTAAAAACAAACTAGCCAAGACACAACTGAACATCATTCAGGGATCCTACCCCTGGATCTTACAACATAGCCCTCTGCACTGCAAATATCTACCTCCCTAGAGGCATCCTAGACATCTGCCAGCAAAACACAGCTTCCACTGCTTCCTTTGTGAGGTGAAGCAGAGGCTGTAAGAGCAGAGTGCAACATGTTTCCCTTTGGAGAGGAAAAAATTGACAGATTTCAGGAGCAAAGTTGTCCTGCAGGGGAGAAGTAATCTCTGCCATGCAGAGGCAGATCATGTGTGTATGCAGGGAGAGAACTCATGACAAGTCTCTGCTTAATTCATGCACAGACTCATTATGAGTGTCTATTCAACTCCTGCTTTGCTCTAGGAGCAGCAGCATGCTGCATCATCTTCAATATAGATAGCAATGTAGTTTGTGATGTAAAGACCATTAGCAGTCCCACCTCTAACTAGGGCTTGAGCAGAAGTGTATGTGTTTACAAAAACCAACATTAAGTGAGCTCTAATATTAGGACAACAGAGAAACAAGAAAGGAAGGAACACCACAACTTCCACTGTCTACTTTAAAGTGTACTCTTCATAGGCTTTGATACCCTCATATATAGGCAATACAATATCTAAGATTATAACATAATGTATGTTGCAGGACTATTTGCAGAAGGAAACGAATGCAGTAAATCTGTTGACGTCGTCAATGCAGATCTTCTCTAACTCTAATGCCTTCTGCACTGCAGTGATGATTATGAAACTAGTAGGTATTTTACGTTATTAACTCAAAGTGTCATCTTTAATAAATACTCATAAAACACATAAGCAAAAGCATAAATTGTAGAAACATGAGTAGGAAATTTTCTCTATTACAGAGAAATTGCTAATACTGTTATCCAGTAATTATTTAATCAGAAGTATACTTAAGGAAAATCTGAAATAAATGAGATATTTCAGTTTTTAGAAAAAAGGGCCCTACCTTCATGTTTATTACTGAAGCAGGGCTAGAGTATATTTTAATAAAAGTTTTAGACAGTATTGAAATTCAAATAACTCCTTGGAGATTTTATGGCTCATACAAAATGCAAAGAAATTCAGAAAGAAGATTTTTTTTCAAAATTAATAAATCTTTCTTAAAGAGAGATAAAGAATGCTCTATCATCTTCTAAAACAGCATTATGTTTTGTCGTGAGCTTGTGAAAAAAAAATATTATTCATATAATTGATAGAAAATATATTTAGCCTAAATTACACTCTTACCTTTTTACCCTGATTTTTAATTCTGTTCAAAAACTACTGTGTCTTTCATCATCCAAGGCCCCTCTGCACTGACCCTGGAAAATACTGAAATATTCCTTTTATCCATCCTAAATCAGGTGAACAATAAAAAATTTCATAGAGTATAAATACTTCACGAATACATAAAAATTTAATTCAGGATTCAGTGGGTCAAATCCTAGACTGTGATAAATTAGCAACAAAGTCAACAGAGCTGTTCCATGTTACAACTGGCAACGTTGTTCAATTTGTCAGGGTACTGCACTTCAATCATTTAATAGCTTGAAGAGATCAATAAGATCTGCAGTTTCAGGTTTTCAAATGTCAGCCTGCTCGCTTCCCATGCACTTACTCAAGCAGTAGAGAGGACTTTGCAGCAAAATCCTTGCACTGCAACCTTCAGGCATGCTCAGTAGCCTGTCTAATTGAGACTGGATAGTGCACTCTGACTCTGAACTTGGTTGTCACCAGCGGGAAGCTGCTGAGGAGTTAATGACATGAGCACATGAGTCATGAACATGTTAACCCAATCCCCCAACTGGTGTAAAAACTGCACTCTTACAAGGTCCAAGGACAGAGACAGCTTGTGAGTATGGGCCATATGGGAGTTGTGCTACACAAGTAAGGGGAGAAGACATGATTCCATCTACCTCCTGCCCCAAAGCAGAGTTAGGATTATTGTGTCACTTTTGAAAAAAAAGGGGTTTTTTTATCTTGAAAACTTCTGACGGCGGAGACTCTACAACTTTCCCAGGCAGCACGCCTCTGTGCCTCATTATCTTTCTGGTTGGAACACTTTCCCTAGTATCTAGCCTAAACGTTTATTTTTGCAGTTTTAAGTTAATTTTTACTTTAGCTAATGACTGCAGCCAAAGTTCCCCTTTTGTCCCAATTAATTTCTCACCTCCTGAACTTGATGCAGGTTTGCTTACAATCTGATCTGGTCAGGAAAGGTTCATCTGTGATGAACCTTAAGACTGCTGATGGGATCTGCAAAAATGTAAGTCTCAGGCCAATCTGTCTATGATTTAATTAGTTTTCTGAAACTGTCCTACTTCTCAGTTACAGGCAGCTTCCAGTCTGCTGAACTGGCTGTCAATCTATGAAACATTCATTGCCACTGGAAAGGCACAAAGTAATGACTGTAGAACAACCAGAGTCTTAAGATATTATTTTCTTTGTCACCTAATACAGTGATGTTCTATTATGTTTCTTTTAGCATAAGAAATAGAAACAAAGACAAGTTTTAGATGTTTTGTGAAATTGGTGTGGTGTGTTCCAAAGGAAAGCATTTCTTTCTGGTTTTTGATACAATCTCATCAGTGAGATAATATTTCCTTTCAAAACTGTAGCACCAAACAATTTCATGCTCCTTAGGGAGGTGACAAACTTCAGCCCATGCAGTAAGTATTTTTTAAACACAGTTAAAACATTTCATCCTCCTTGTTCATTGTACTTCACTAGGGCTTTGTTTTCTCTAGTAAATCTACCTGGAGGCAGGAGTCTCGGCTAAATCTCAGGCTGGTGGGTATTGCTTCACTGAGAAGACTCACTACAGTATTTTCCTGGCCTGCGCTCAGCTTCCAATTGGTGCCAGGGCCACGTTGTTTCCCTTCTGCCGAGAGAGAGGGAAGGGTGTTTGCACTGTCTGGTGGTCAAAGATATGTGCAGGCTTCTCCATGTCTGTTATCCTCACTGCTGATGGTCAGCCATACTGTAGTTCCTGAAGCTCTTCCTCTGTTTGTCTTATTCTATTTCACTGAAGAGTCCAGGCACACAGCTTAATGACATCCTTCAGATGCTTCTAAGCCACTTTCCTCTCTGAAATTTTCCAAGACCCTCTAGACTATGGATAAATTGTCTACCAAATTCCTTTCTTCCTCCTGTATCTTCAGGAGCTGGTTCTCTCTAGGTTCTAACACTGATTCTGACTTTTTCATAGTGACAGAAGAATACCTAAAATTACAAACCTTCTTATTTTCTCAGCTCAGACACATTCTTCTGGAGTAAAACCACAATGTGCTCAGGGACTTTTTGGCTTGTAAAGAGTACAACATGATCTGGATCTGTGCCTGGCACGTAGGCAGATATCTCCTCACTATTGCCCACAAGCATCCCGCTGTCTATAGTGCTGGGAACCTTGTGGCCCAAGCCCTTGGGGTCATGTGTGACTCCAGACCAACCGAGTGTGTGGAGAGCAACTGTAAAGGCTCAGTTGACTGCACAACTGTGCTAATTGTTTTGCCTTTAGGTCTGAACTTCATGTAATTTAGTCTCCCTGCAAGCTCCTTGCAGTTAACCAAATAGTTGCATTTCATCTCAGACATTTTAGGCATACATCACATAAAAACTTGTTCTAAGAAAGAACAGGTCATTTCCAACTTCAAAACAACTACATGTATTTATATTGAAACCTTCTGCTTGTCATTCATATCAACGGTGAAAGTAATATTTGATTTGCCTCACATCCCTCATAAAGACCAAAACTGCCTCGACTCCCACTTATATACCTGGAAGAACAAAAAGTGTCTCCTTCGATGAGATTATCTCCCTTTCATCAGGTGAGAAGCAGCTTGTGGATTCGGGGGGGTGGGGGTGTGGAAAGGAGTATCTATAGTGATATGTTGCACTTCTCACCACTTCTGTGACTACCCAGGAATCAGGACTCCTTTCGGTCATTTCACTCTACAGCCTCATTCTTTGTTCAAATAATGGATAAGATGTATCTGAGGGTGGGATATCTCAGCAGATAGAGAGTGAAGACAGATATGGCCACATCTTGGAGGTCTACATTTTTGGAAAATCATATTTCATAATAAGAACAAGAATTACACTTTTAAGGAGTGGTTCAACTGACCTGTTTTAGACATCCACTATAGGAAGAGAGAAATCATATCCAAAATATGTTTTGGGTATTTTTTCTATAAACTTTTATAAAGGAACCTTTGAATAACTGGATCACGTGTAAGAACATACAATCTGGCTGTTTCGTTAAAAGGATCTCATCTCAGGTAGGACTTAAGCAGACCAGGCCCGGTTTAATCTGTGTTTCTTGTATGATTGACATTTTAGTCATAATTTTAGTCAGAGCATGCTCTGTGACTGACCTCAAACAAAATGCCATGTCAGCAAGAGAAGAAAACTTGGTGATGCTGCTTTTTCTCCAGTCTTTGCCAGGTTGTCCTCCCTCATTTATTTCCACTATAATCTGCTCTGCATCCCTTACAAAAATGAAATCTCTTTGCAATGCGAGATCCTCCGCAGGAGGAAAGCAAAATATGTCTGAGACCCTAAGATACTCTCTTTATTATTTGGAGATAGGTTTACCTTTCTAAAAGAATTTTCTCTCCCAGAATTCATAGTTTGCTTTTCCACTGAGATTTAACTTTTTTAGCACATGCAAAAGTAACAACTTCCTTCTGTTCAAGGAGATTTGTTGCTATCTGTAACTTTAAGAGATGCAAAGTTTTTAAAACACTTGTCTTCAAAGTATATTATCAAAAGGATCACTTTATATATGCATTGTTATACCTGTGTTTCCCTAAGTGTACACTAATGACCTCTGTCATAGACTGAATAGTGACAGACATGGACTACAGAGGCCTTTGTTTTAACAGAGTCCAAAGGTTCTGAAGTTTCTAGTGCTAAGTTGTTATACCTGAAGTGTGAATTAATACTGGGATGTCCTTTTGCTTGCTTTATATGAGAGATTAAACTGGAAAGTCATTATGGTCCAAATGTCTTTCAAGTCAGTAGATCTGTGAATTAGCTATTCATAATGTTCACGGATGCCAAATTAAAACTGTGCTAAAGTGAGAAAAAGAGTATTATTAGAAAACCTGGCAAGTATCCAAGTCTAGTCTCACTGTTCATCTTGATCTTGTTGATTTGAAAGATTTGCATTTCAGACCTTTATGATAATATTAAGTTATTCTTCCAATCATCTCTTAATGTCAACACTCTGGTCCAAAGTATTCAAATATGCAAACTCTTCTCAGTTTACATACTATGCATATGTGCTATCTTTCATCTAGGTTATAATGAAGACTGAACCAACAATTTCCTTAGCCAAAAACTTAACATTCTTAAAGTAAAACACTGCTTCCTGTTCATAAAGCTGAATTAGGCTCAGAGCTTCTGTGGTTTGAGTGTGGAGGAGGTTACACTGCACAAATTAAAGCAAATACACTTCCTTCCAAGTGATGCTGTCAGAAAGTGTCTTCTGCTAGACTCAAAGTTTTCATGTAGAGGCGTTGCAGTATTATAAATACCTGCTCCTCCTCCTTGAGTCAAGAGTTCCTGAGGCCTGGGGTCCTCTGGTTTCCTTTTTAAGTACAGATTGTCTAACAGGGTTCACCAGAGTTTAGTTAGTTTAAATTCAGTGACTGGTAGGTTGAGCTCTTTCTTTTCTTTCTTTCGACTTTGCTGTCTTCTGTTAAAAGCTGTCATGCATTTGAAGCTCTCTGATAAAAGGCTAGACTTTGCCCCTTCTGTATTAAACAGCATGAATCTCAGTCTTCCAGCCCCCAGGAGTGGATTCTCATGATTTCCCTCGTGTACTCCTTTCCCTTCCTCAAAGCTACCTTTTATTCCTCCTCCCCTGATGCACTTTTCAGTGTCTCTCTGTTTGAGGTTAGCTCAATTAGAGCTAGGGGAAGTCTTTCCTGGGGCTGTCAAAGCTTCCTGGAGATTCCCATGTACTGTAATCTTGCAAAGATTTCCCCACCTCCTTGATTTTCTCCATTCTAACTAAGCCAGCTGGTTTTGAAACCCCAAAGATACAGCTATTATCAGGATCAGGCCAAGGCTGTTGTAACAACCATCATCTGTTAGATGGATCTACACTGCAGTCAGAAATAGAATAGGTTTTCTGGAATGATTTTGGTTCATTCCTTTAAATATTCCAGTTGTCCTACTTAGTAGTTCAAGATGGTCCTTCTGACTTTGAGTGTCATAACCAGGTAATATCAACAATTACAAGTATATTCCCCAGCTGAACCTTAAGGGGATATACCATCTATGTCACTCAGTCCTTATAGCCTGGGTTTTATTTATGCTTTCCCCTTTTCACTACTTTATGTTCTATCGTTACATCAAGGGTCCACCCTGCCCCCCCCCAGCCTTCCATCAATATCTGTTAACAATATCTGTTAATGTGCAAGATGATGTTACTATACAGGAAGGCACTGGACCTACCCAGAGACTGTACATAGCCCTGCCCTGCTAGTACTGGTCCCCAGTACTGACCTGTCAGGATGATGCTACTACACTAATGGTTTTGAAGATTTGGTTTTCCTTCTCTAGGACTGCATTCAAAAAAATAGGATTTAGTATTAACATACTCCTTCTGATTTTAGGAATGTCATTTTTTGTTAATGTCTTTACAGATGAAAATATGGCTCTAGCATGAAACTGAAGGATTTCCATTGATATTCACTGAATAACTTTTGAGTTACAGCACTAGAAACATCAGGGAAGCAGACCAAGCTTTTTATTGTAGCATTTGAATTCAAAAATCCACCAGCACTAACTTTCTTGAAGATGTAACTAAATAGACTAAGGGGACTGCTTGCATAGATAAACCTTTGTTTATGTCTCATCAAGCTGTGTAATTACTGCTTACATCAGTCAAAAAATTACAGAACCAGGAAACAACTCTCCTTATGGCTCATATATGACTAGGTCCAAACTGTTCTTAAACTGCTCCAGTCCAGAGTTAATATATTTTGAAAATAAATCACAGCTGTCAATGGATGACTAGAGGTACAGAACTCCTGTCTAAGAATTATTCAGTTCTCATGTCATCATGTCATGTTAAAAAAAAAAAAAAAAAAAAAAAAAAAAAAAAAAAAAAGGCATGATATTAGGCTAGGCATTTCATAATACTGGGCATCTGTCTTTGACAAATATGTCATATTCAAGCAAAACAACCCTAGGAGAATATTAAAGATGTTACTGATCTTTTTAAAAGGAGAAGAGCATAATGAATTGAAAGAGTTAAGACTATGTTTTCCACAAATACAGATGAACAAGAAGCTACAGATTATTTAAATTATTTCAGAGATTATAAATTCATGTTTTATCTTTAGCATGTATCATACATCTGAGCTCTGTGATTTTAATGCCTTCCTCCATGATTTACTGAAAGATGTGGATTTTGCCTAATTGTTCCAGCAGATCATGGGTTTTATCTGGCCAATTAGCAGTCTTTTTCTTGGATAATCTTTCGATTTGGTTTGATTCAGTTTTGAGAGTTGAGAAATGCCACAGATATTAAACAAAGAAGGCAACTTTTGATCTCCAAACCACCTGATAATTCTCCACAGGATATTCAACATAAATTCCTTACACAGACCTGCCACAGAAACGAACAGCAGCTCAACATGCAGCAAGTGAGGAATACAGACAATGGCGAGGAGAAAGCTGGCTGTTGTTCACCGCTGACAGGCTATTTTTAGCTCAGACTGTTATTCCGCTGACTCTCAAGTCAGGTAAAAGGAACTGCACTTTGCAGGCTCATCTGCATAGAGCGCTGGATCAGTTGGAATTCTCAATACCTTTAATGTGCTCATTTTAACACTTGGCTGGTGATGTTGTGTCTGGCAGATTGCTGTGGCAAATCCAGTAAGAATTTCTTCTATAGACTAGTCATCCAGCTGTATAATAAAATACCTCCAAAATTTACATTGTGCTAAAATAGATGCCATGATCCTCTAAAAAAAAACCTAGCTAGCAACTTGCAGAGGCCCCTGATACATTTATATTGTTGCAATAAAGATGACAATCAGCACTTTTCCCTTCCTAACTGCCTCTTTCTAGCTTCCTGGCTTCTTTCCCCTGTCATCAAGGGTGATGATAAGATTTCAGGTCTTCTGTTTCTCAGGGCAAAGGGCCATGACTCGCATACCAGGTTGGAGATTTAGGTCACTGTCTAAATCTCCAGTTCCCAGTGATCAGTTTAGCAAGTCTGACTTCAGCACTTTCATTGGGCAATGACAGTGTCATTATCATTGACAGTGTCAGTGACAGTTGCCATCTAGCTTCTCTGTGTTTCAGTCTTTCTTGATACAAGGTAGGTGGCCCTCCATTAATCAAGATGTTTCCATCTAAATATAAAGGCCACTGGAATCTTGATCCCTATTTTCTTGTGTTGAGTTCTTTTTGTACCAGTGGTTTCCACTCTTCTTCCCAAAGATAAACCCTTCTTATTTTTCCTATTTCCCCCTGTGGATGCTGATTCTGTTGTAAGTGTATTGTTATTAGGTCTGCTTTTATCAAAAAAGTAGAAAAGATGGATGTTGGAAAATTAATCCTAGACCCATTCAGTGACAGACTGCAGGCTGAAAACTGCAATTATACTGTTATTGGGACATACTGTTAAAAACTAACAACCACCCCCCCCCCCCCCCCCCAAAAAAAAACAAAAAACACAAAAAAAAAAAAAAAAAAAA